>JALIZH010015226.1:0-82555 GCA_030522465.1 Rhipicephalus appendiculatus
GTTATAATGGAATGATCGCTCTGTTTTCCTCGCCAAGGAGTTCGAGCTGATCTACGTGATTTTTTGAGCTCGCACTCATTAAATATTGGGGAACACGGCCGAGTACTTCGTAGTAGGTGGCTACTTTCACTGCACCGTACCGCTTGCCAGTAATGCAGTAGAGAAAAGGCGGCGAGTCGGAAAGACATGGACTTCAGTCAGCCACAGGTACCTTCTATTCTGAGAAATGTGGTCAAGTACCAATTTTAAAAACAGCCCGAGTGTACATTGATTGGTGGAAAATGGCATGTTGGCAGGTGTTTTTTCGTTCAAGCTTTGTTATGTCTTGCAAGAATTTCGTAAGTATGCGACAACTGGAGAGAAACTTCGATTGCACAGGAATTAGACAATGCGCTTTTGTTAGAGTAATTGCACAGCTGCAGCGGCCGTACCTCGCCCGAACGGTCTGTGTTGGACTACGTCTACGATACTTCCACTGCGCAAGGTAATCTGCAATGTTTCGCGAATAATGATTGCTTTGTCCATCATTGCAGCACTCGTTCTAGTTGTACGTTATTCCGATGCAGTCAAATGAAGTTCTGCCTGGTGGAGCTCCCTGACCGCTGCTTTAAATTGGTTCGATTTTATAATTAAGCGTCTTGGTATTTTTGAAGTTGGAGCTGATGAAGCCAAGGTACTCACAAGTTAAAAGACGGCGCATCGATCTGCGGTGGATATGTGCACTTTTGTATTTTTCTTCGCCAGAGAGGTAGGCCAACTGAAGTGAAAATATATGTCTCGCTCGTTTATTAAGGAAGCGTTTGCCGCAGGAAACAGCTTCCGTTAAGGCATCCCGCAGTGTTTCGTGTCACGCAAACTGCATAATCACCCTATATTGCACGATCTACATGCGCAGCCTTCTGTGCTTCCGCCACCTCTAAAGCGTGGCCTTCGCGCCATCACGCTGGTAATGCAGAGAACCCGCTGAAATGCCCCAGAGATCGGCGTACCGCCAGCGGTAAATTGTATATACTGTTAAGGCGTTTATTTGCCGGTACTGAGAGATACTGCGTAATGGCGACAGCTACGGCCAGGCACGAACTCTCAGCGCGAGCGGCGTCCTTTTTGCAGATGACCCGCTAGAAGGCTCTCGAGAGTGCAACCCATTTCAAGGTTCCAATGCATCGCCACAATTACCCCGGGGACGAAAGGGGAGCCGCCGGGCGACCTAACAGCTTGTCACTATGAGCGGGTCATAGTAGGCCTTCAGGCGCTCCACGTTGACAATGTCGCGCCCTCGACGGCGCATGTCCGAAGATTGTTCGATGGGTTCAGATCTGGTAGTTGACCGGAGATGTGCGCTCGATGACACGGTAGGGGCCTTCGTATTTCGGCAGTAGTTTTGAAGAGAGGCCAGCTGCGGAGGTAGGGACCGAGAGCCATACGAGCGCTCCAGGGAGCAACGTGGGCTCAGAAGTGGCGGAACCATCACGAATACTCTTCTGCCGCTCTTGTTCATTCGTCGTGAAGGTCTTGGCGAGCTCTCACGACACTCTTCAACAAGCCTGACTGTGTCAGAAATAGGGGCACACTCAGATGGGTCCGGCGTGTACGGGAGTATCGTGTCGATGGTGTGCGACGGGTGCCGTCCGTATAGCAAGAAGAAGGGTGAAAAACCAGTAGTGCTCCGAGGGGCGGTATTGTAAGCGTAGGTGACGAAGGGCAGTATAGCATCCCAATTCGTGAGGTCGGCGGCGACGTACATCGAAAGCATGTCGCCGAGGGTGCGGTTAAAGCGTTCGGTGAGGCCATTTTTCTGCGGGTGGTAAGCAGTAGTTTTGCGGTGGACAGAATGGCACTCCGTGAGGATGGCTTCGACGACTTCTCACAAGAAGACACGACCTCGATCGCTGAGAAGCTCCTGGGGTGGACCGTGACGCAGTATGAATCGGTGCAGCAGGAAGGAGGCAACATCGCGCGCAGTAGCCGCAGAGAGGGCGGCGGTTTCGGCGTATCGCGTTAGATGGTCTACGGCGACGATGGCCCAGCGGTTACCAGCCGACGTCAGAGGAAGTGGTCCATACAAATCGATACCCACGCGCCCAAACGGACGGTCAGGGCAAGGTAACGGTTGTAGACCGGCTGGGGACATGTGTGTTGACGGTCTGCGGCGTTGGCAATGGAGGCAGGGAGCGAACGAACTTCTGCACGTAGCGGTACATCCCTCGCCAGAAGTAGCGTTGTCGAATGCGGTGGTAAGTTTTGGACACCCCAGAGTGCGCGCATTGTGGATCAGATTGGAATGACTCACATATTTCCGACCGCAGACTGCGGGGTAACACGAGTAGCCACTGCCGGCCGTCGGCGTTGTAATTGCGTCGATGCAGCAGGCCGTGACGTATGGCGAAATGGTGAGCTTGACGACGCAAGGCGCGAGTGGATGGTGTTGCGGACGGATCAGAGAGCAAGTCGATCAGCGGGGCGATCCAATTATCCTTGCGCTGTTCGGTAGCGATGACGTGAACATCGATGACAGAAACAGCAATGGAAGATACTGAGCAGGGGGCTTTGTCGTCAAGCAGAGGGGAGCGCGAGACGGCGTCGGCGTCAGCATGCTTGCGTCCGTTGCGGTACAGCACGCGGATGTCGTAGTCTTGCAGGCGAAGAGCCCAGCGGGCGAGACGCCCTGAGGGATCCTTCAATGACGACAGCCAGCATAGTGCGTGATGGTCGGTGACGACATCGAATGGGCGACCATACAATACAAATAGCTCGCCGTTAGTATGATGCAGGACAGATGCTTTTGTGGCTGAGCTGTCTAACGCCGCGCTCTGCAGAGTGAGAGGTCGCGCGTTCGAATCCACGCGTCGGTAAACGTTTTCTGAATTATTTTTTCTTTGTGGCTTTTATACATATACATATATACATATGCACGTAGTTTCATGCGCATTCATGGTCACACACTGGCATTTAACTCATCACCATTACCTCGAGCCGTAGCTCATTGAAACGGTCTTCCAGATCACATTATATCAATCTCTAATCGTGAAACTTTTCGTGATAACCTGATTTCGTTGCGTTTTAGTATTGCAGAACTTTGTTGCACCTTGCTGTTTATAACATTTGTTTTGTTTCTTTTTTTTCTCTTTCTGTTCTTCTTTGATTTTTTTTTATTTTTGTCTGCATTTTTTTGTTGGAATGTATATACTTATGTCCCCGTTACTCAATGCCCTTTAATGGGCCTGTCAGAAATTTTGAATAAATAAATAAATAAACATGCTGGACATGACGGCGATGGCAAGAACCAGCCGAGAGTGTCGACATAATTGCTATCGCAATAAACGACAGCCAGAAAAGTACGGTCATGCAAAGATGAGGTTGCGGGCCGTCCAATATATTTATACCGGGCCGCGTTCGCAATACACTCAGTTTTCATCGTATACTTGGGGCATTCCACTATCAGTACAGGATGAAAGCACTGCCACTCGTTCAAACCGTGTAAAAGAACTAGCCTTGAGTATTTTGGGATGTAGTCTCGGTAATGATTGAGAAGTCTTAGCACGCCACTCAATTCTTTTTTGTTTTTTGGTGGTTCGCGCTAGGGTTCGGATATCCGAATCGGGATCGTGAACGCCAGTACCCACCTCATGGCCCAAATACTTCGCCCGCGGTGGTGCAAAGTTACATTTTGGTGGAATTTACACAATTTTTGTGGCAGATACCCATTGATGATAATGATAGTTTTTTTTTTTATAGTCCGTTGGGATAAGTGTTGGCTTCTTCATTTTCAACGCGGTAGCGTTAAAGAGGTCGTTTCGCAGAAATTCCGGCGTCGGCGTCGGCGGCGGCGTCGTTGGCGGCGTCGTTGGCTGTGAGCGAAAAATCATCTTGTCCGTCACCGAAAAATCGAGAAAGATGCAAATAAAATAAATAATAAAAATTTCCGGATCCGAGTGAGGATCGAACCCCAGGCCGTTTGCGTGGCAAGCTGGTGTTCAACCACACAGGCACGCTTCTGCTTGCAATTACATTGAAAATAACTTCCTCTGTTTGGAAATGCAGTGAAAATAACTTTCATGCTTTACAAACACACGCGTCCTGTATACAGGCGTCACAATACAACATGTAATATGACAGTAATATTGCGTGGTACAAGCGTACATTGCCATCGGGCGTGAATATCACAATAACATCGTGCTTCAGTGCCGGCCACCCATTACAAAAGGCACGCACGTTACTGCGCGTATTCTCTTAATACCACGTAGTGGGTGCATAGAAAGCTCGAAAACATTTCACGCGCATAATTTCTCGTGGTTTAACGCATGCTACCCATTACATAGCATGCACCAAGTGATTGACGTACACACTAGGGACAGGATATGGCTATCGCGTTCAACTCTTAAAGGCGAAGCTTAAGGGTCCCCCCAATTTTCAGTGTACCAGTGGCGAGTTGTGGGACTTGCCCCATTTCTTTGGCACCTACCCCGTTTATGAATCCTGATACGGTATACAACTTGCGGCTATCTTGAACAGCTTCGCTGTTAAAATACAAGCTTTCATGTTCAAATTTTTCCGTGCACAAGCCCCTCACCCATGCATGACGTCGGTGTTGCGTCACAATTTCTCGCATATTTCCACCGTTTCTTTCTGGCGCCAGGTTGCTAACCCTGCTATATTTAAGAGGCTTAGGCAATCATCGTAGTATCTGTGAAGCTGACATCAAGTTAACCTACGACAAAACCGATTCCATGACGTAAGGTATATCCAGTGCAGTGGTCCAGCGTCTTTTTTTTTTTTTAACGCGATAGCGTTAAAGAGCTCGTTTCGCAAAAATTGTGGCGTCGGCGTCGGTGACGGCGTCGTTGGTGGGTATTTTAAAGGCGCGCCCATTACAAAGCGCCGCGACATACTTTAATCATCATCAGCAGCAGAAGCATCAAAAAAGTGAACAGTTGCGTAGGTTCGCGTGTGGCCCTACGGATGCGTAGTGGGCCCTTCATTGATTCGCAGAAAGAACGATTATGGCGTAATGGGCACTTAACTGTGATTGCAGAAGGCATTCAATGATACCTGGAAACGGCCAATGTTACACGCACAATCATTCGTTTCCTTACGGCACGGTTGAGGCATGCACCGAGAACCGAAGCAGGCTAGGCAATTCAGAAGGCGATGGGCGCACGAGGCCCGATTACACTATCGCGATCTGCTCTTGAAGGCGAAGCTCGAGCGTCCTCCAGTGTTTCTTTGCATTAATTGTGCGAAGTCATGCTCCACTTCATCAACACAACAGCAAGCTCTGATGGATTTGATTACATTGTTTCATTACGATATCGTTACATTTTTCGGTCTGCACAATCAACAGCCAGAGGGAATCTTGTGAAAGAGGTGCGACTCGGGCATTTCGAGTCGTCTGGTGGGCATGGCGACGATCAGCGAGTTGAAGCCAAATTTTAGTTCGGTCACGGAAAAATGTTGATCTGGAAAGAGACAAAATAGCCCTAATGATACATATATTGAGCATGATTGTAAGTTGGGCGAGTTCGTTCAGATAATTTTGATGATTAAAAATAATAATTGTTCGAGTTTAATGTCCTACGATATAGTTATGATGGGACGCCGTAGTAGAGGGCTCCGAAAATTTCGACCACCTGAGGTTCTTTTAACGCGCACCCAAATTAAATTTCACGGGCCTCAAGCATTTTCGCCTCCATCGAAAATGCGGCCGCTGCGGACGGGATTCGATCCCGCGACTTTCGCGACAGCAGTTGAGCACCATCACCACTGGATCACCATGGCGGTTCCATTTTGTATCGCCTACAACGTGTTACCATCATGCATAGATGTGTATTATAAGTGCTTTTAGGAGCTTGCTCGGCAAGCTTCTTAAGCTCGCGCCTTGTCCAGCGGCGGCGGCGATGGCGGCGGCGTGTACACGCCGCTATAACGCCGCTCAAGGCGCCGGCTTTCCGGTGATTTCAAGAATGCTCACTAGATGGCGGCGCCGCTCAAGGCGACGCACACCACTCTCAGCACGTGCGCTTCCTTTCTCTTCGCCGGAAGCTCACGCAGTGAACACTCTTCGTTACCGCTCGGCCGCATGAACACCGCACAAGCCAAGGCAGCAGAGCGGCGGGCTCGCTACGAGCAGCAGCTGGGGCTCGCCGCCCGAGCGCCGCATGTAATGTATATATAACAACGTTGTGACGTCTATATATGATGGTAAGATATGTGTACGGAGGATTCGCGGTTTACCCGATCATCTCCGAGCAAGGTCCTCCAACATCATTCACTTTGTGGATATCGCGGTGATTTTTTTTCCAGTGAACTTCAGCTGCGAGTTCAGCGCTTGCCCCGTGACACCGTGACACAGATAACCGTGACACATTTCCGAACACGAGTAAAAACTGCGCTCAGAGGCAAGGGTACCGGGACATGGAATTGCAAATGTTTCACAACACGTTGAAAAGCCGAGTGTATATGTGGTGCGGTCGCATTCAACGAATGCTTTTCTGATCGCTTCTGAGGAAAAGGGCCTGACTTTACGAACTTGCGTTACAAAAAAAGGACAGAAACATGATTGATTCCTCCGTCATAGGAATCGGTATAACACGAAAGTGAAACGTGTCCTTACAGAAGTAGTCAAATGTTTACTGCACATTGATATAACAAAGCTTGCACAATGTCTATTGGTGTGTTGACAGTTACAGCACCCTTTAACGTGGATGCATCCACGTTGACGCTTGATGATACATCTGTATCCCGACGACTAACGTCTATGATGAATGATAAAAGAAACCCTTGTGGTCATAGATGCTTGCGGTAGCTGTACGGTGAGAGCGGAGTCATTGAAAGCGGTGTGACAGCCAGAAGAGCGTGAATGATTGGGCGCCGAACTTGGGCTAAGGTCGCCTACTCGCGGCATGTTAGAGTTATTGAACAACGCTGCCCGACCAGAGGGAAACGCAATGCGCGTCGTGTCTTCCCCGTTGGCCGGCTGCGATATTTCGCGGGGCGAGCTAGGAACATGGCTAGGGACGCGGAGTTACGGCCATGCGACGCACTCGCGCGTCGCACAGCTATTTTTGGTATGGATGGATGCTACGAGTGTGGATGCTAGGGGTAAGGTCGCCACCTGGCAGTGTGTTAATGCGTCGGCAAAATTGCACTTTTACTATTCGAAACACGCCGAATGGGACGGACGCGGAGAAACAACGCTTTGAAGAAACTAATCGTGCATTTCACGGTCATAATGCATTACTTCTCTTAGCAAGAGCTCTGTGGGAAGACAGTGGTAGATATAAAAGGCTTGTTTTTAAAGCCTGCAAAGTATGTGACCGTGGCGCAGTGGATAGCATGCCCGGCATCTCTTGTCGCGGACCTAGAGGTCATAGGTTCGACTCCAGTTGACGGAACTTTTTGTCTTCTGATCACGTGTATTTTTTCGACGTCATTTCCGTGACGGAAATACGTCACTGAAATCTTGGTGGACCCCGGCATAAAACACTTTCATGTTAAAAAGGACAGAAGTTTACTGAACGTCGACCAAATCGTCCCCGTCAACTTCCATCGTGAATTCCCGAGCAACAAATGCACACTGCTGTTGGAGCAGCGACGGGCCACCAGCATCCACAATGAGGGAATTCGTCCGTTCACCGATTGGAACCTACCCTCTTCGATCTCGCAGCCAATAGTAAATTTTGAAAAAAAAAAACACACACACGCACACAGAAAAAAGAACACTCATGGCGTTGGCGTACCTTCACTGGAATTTGGAGTGGCAAAAGCACGACAAGCGAGAAAGGAAGAGCGGTACGTTAGCCCTCTAAGAAAAAGGAAAGTCCTTTGACTCTTCTTCGAGATTTCTGGCTTGATACACTCTAAGAAAAGACCGAGTAAAAAGGGTGCCTTTTTGTCCCACAACAATAATCGTCACCTGTCTTGCGTTCCTTTCCTTGCATTATCGCCGCGCGCCCGGCATTTCAGGTCACGAACAGCATGCGCGCTATCAGCGTGACATATCATTCTTGATAGGAAAGTGGCCAGCGCCGAGTTTTCAAGGAAGGAAACGCAAGCAAGCCAGATGACGATTATTGTTGTGGGACAAAAAAAACTTTTTACTCGATCTTTTCTTAGAGTGTACGTATATGAGTCTTTACGTCAACTCCCTTTGTGGGTCATTATACTCTCTTCTGAGTCGTGTTACCCAAAAGAGTGTTAACGTGTCCTTTTAAAGATAGTCGTATACGTTCCAAATCCGGATTCACCGAAAGAAGTCACAAATACTATTTTTTTTTCTTAGAGGGTAATTCCGTACAGTATTTCCGTACCATATTTTCGTAACTTGCTAAGAGACTCTAACATCATCGTAGTCACCACGTTCAACTCACGTGTTTCAGTATCCGAGTATTTCGAGCTGGCTCCATTGCCGGGGCTTGTCACTTGTATTTGTCGATGTCGGCCACTTTTGACACCGCCTTTGCAGCCGCCGCCGCCGCCCTTGCCTCAGCCGCTGCCCCGGCCTTGGCCCTGGCCTCAGCCGACTCCTTCATGGCCTCTTCCGCTTGGGCCTCAGCCGCTTTGGCCTGAGCCGCTTTCTCCTTGGCCTCTTCCTCCTGGGCCTCGGCCAACTTCTTGGCCTCCTCCTGGGCCACCTCGTCCTCGGCCTGCTCCTCAGACTCGCCCCTCTTCATCTTCTCTCGTGCTTCCTTGATGGCAAAGAATTCGTCGTAGTGCATCTTGCGCTTCCTCTCGAACTCCAGTTGGCGCTCTGCGAAAGCATTTCGCGCGCAACGCGGATGCTCGGAAACTCGCGAATGCATTGGCGCGACATAGACATATGTGCATGCGGGCCTTTTCGGGCACAAAAGAAAAAAGAAAAGACAGAACGCACGTATCGATAGCTTGTGCGTGACGTCATCGATGTTACGCATATATATGACGGCTGAGATGACGTCAAGGCAGCATAATCTCGCGACGAGTAACCTGTTTCAGTGTGATAACGACTTCGCGGTAACGTTATTTGGCCTCCGTGCATGAAAAACTCACAGGGTCCCTTTTGCATTCACTTAACCCTTTAAGGCGCTCTGTACACAATTGTGTACACGACTTGATTTTGTTATTTGTATCAATCAGGGTCTCAGAAAGAGCAAGATATATGAAGGTTTGGATGAATTGAACCTCCGGCATAATAGATTTGTCTTTAATTTAACTTCATTTTGAAGTGTACTGTTGCATATGATCACTTTGCTGAAGGCACTACCACGTTCGACGAGTCGTTCGACGGGCCGCTTTCTGCGAGCCATGTGAAAACTATAATTTCTTTTTTTTTTGCTCAAAATGGACATAACCAAAAATTAATTTGCACTGTATTTCTACACTGAGATTACATTCTATTTATGCCGAAACAGAGCATGAATGACTTCATAATAAATAGATATTTAATTACAACTTAATTGGGATTATTTGCAATAACACGCATAGATTAACATATTATTGCATTATTTTTGTTGCAACACAATATTGAGTGCCTTGAAATAACGTTGTATCGATATGACACATTTACAGACAGTTTTTCATAGCTGGCGCTTAAAGGGGTTAAGACAACTCGAAGGCCGAGGCCATCTTCTCTTTCGTTTCAGTCGATGTATTGATGCTGCCCGCTTCGAAAGCGTTCTGCACCTAGCGTGTAGAAAATCTCCTGAAACGCGGTTTGCTATTTCCGTCTCAGATGAGAGTGTACTTCATTTTTGCCGATTAAGAACTGCGTAGGCCCTAGTAGACGCCATCGGTCTATGACGTCACGGTGACTCGTGCGGAACCTTGAGATGGCGTGGCCATCCGCATTTTCTTTTTGCGCGTTTTCTCGCTTACTACGCCTGTCTTCTCTCGGCGAGCTTATTCTATTTTTCAGTATCGTGAAAGAGTAAAGCACTAATACGAGCAAAAATGGTTTCTCTCTTTTTGCGTCTCTTTGAACACGAGCTTCTATGGGGTCTTGAATACTAATTTAAGTGTTCAACTTAAATGTGGACGACCCTGTACAAGAGTTCTGCGAATTAGAGGCACGAGTGACACTTTTTGTTCCCCTATCTGTTACGATGGAGCACTCACTTCTGGTTTTCAAAAAAAAAATTCATAAAAGTGGCGCGAAAGTTGTGGTTTCGCTTAAAGTTAACAGTTACATTGTATACCTATGATATGAGAGCATAGGTTTACTTTAGGTCAATTGACTGTCAGAATAATGAATGACAGTTGAGTGAATTCATTGAAACGGCAGACGCTTTTCTTGTCAGCAGCTAGGTTAGTCGCGCCACCTGACGGAGCAGATCTGAACCACGCGCTTCATTCTACGTGAACTCCGAGATCTGAGGCCTTGACTGACTCGCGTAAGCAAGAGAAACGGAAAACTCTTCGTGTATCTAATCGAACACGTGCACTCCGCTTAGAGAGCGGAACGCATACCTCTCTCAGCTTCCGACATGTTCGCAGCATCCTCACGCTGGGCCCGGGCCGCGTCCAGCGTCTCGGAGCGACGGGCTTCTATTCTGCATGACAGGGAGAGACGAAGAGTCGGCTATAGATGAGATTCTATACAGTTGTCGTGCATACTCATGCGTGTGTGAGTGCTTCAGTGAATGTATATATAAGCACTCGCACGATACTCGCCATAGTTACTTAGCAGACACGCTGTCGCCATGCTAAGATGTAGGACGGGGGTTCGATTCCCGGACGAGGCCGTCGCATTTTGAAGGACGCGAAGTGTAAGAATACCCGTGCATTTATAGGTTTTGGAGGACAATAAATAAAAATTCGGAGTCCTCCCCTACGGCGTGCCTCATAAACATATGGTGATTTTAGCACGTGAAACCAAACATATATCATTTGAAGTGGTTATGCTATTTATATGACTACGCGGGAGTTACTATTGCAAATAACTGAGACCAGTAATTCACACAGTATGGAAATATTATTACGGAATGCCCGTGGTTTACAGTGGCGCTTATTCTTTTTCTCTGCCACACGTTACATACCAGGCCTTAAATAGAATATGCCTGCGTAGTTTCGAATTCGCGTGCGTAGAAGTAGAATATGCAGGCGTAGTTGTAGTATTACTTAAGTGCATGATGCGTCGGTGTGTGACGTTCATGAACTCAATCTTTATATACACTTTCTTGCTGTATGTCAGTAATTATAGCGTAAGGTCACCAGCCAGTTATTGTGTGGTCAAGTACAATCAATCAATCAATCAATCAATCAATCAATCAATCAATCAATCAATCAATCAATCAATCAATCAATCAATCAATCAATCAATATCTGCTTATTTTATCCCTACATGAAGACCGCATGTGTATATCGACTGCTGCATACCGTTGATACCTGTATGGTTGCATCATAAACCGAAAGTTTACGGGCCTATGAACGAATCATTGAACTGACAAACCCACCAAACCTGCGATTCATGGTTCCGCGCACATGTGCACTTTCCTGCTAGCAAAGTGCGGGACCACCTGACCGAGATAGAGAGGGTGATAGAACTCCACAAGAAATTAAATTTTAACTGTTGTAGGTCGGGGCAAAAATTTTTTAGATGCGAAGCATCTTATGCTCGGGGCTTTCTCCGTCCCTCCCTCCCGCGTCCTGTCACTTTCATGAAGTAGGGAAGCACCCACTATGCGAACCAGAACACTGTAGTACAATAAGGCCGCCAACCACCACCACAATCACCAGAGTCATGGCCGAGAGCACAGAGTGGCTGCTTACCTAGGAGGAGGACCAGCAGGGGAGAGGGTGAAGGAGAGGGACGTGTCATGCTGTGGGTGTGGGACGCGGGAGCCGCTCCGTAGAGTAGAGGATTCCTAGGGGAGAGAGGGGGAGAGGACGCGCAAGCGCTGTGGGACGCCGGAGCTGCTCCGTTGAGTGGACCATTCCTAGAGTAGAGAAAGGGGGGTGAGCGTAGGAGAGGATAGGGAGAGGGGACGCGCATGCGCTGTGAGACGCAGGGGGCCGCTCCGTAGAGTAGAGGACTCCTAGAGGAGAGAAAGGGGGGTGAGCGTAGGAGAGAGAGGGAGGGGACGTGCATGCGCTGTGGTGGTGTGGGACGGACTAAGCCTCAAACACATGCAAACAAGATCAAGGAATAACACGCACTACCGGTGGTGTCTGTCGCCCACGTTCACTCCATTCCTTGATCTTGGCTTGCATCTGCTTGCGGGGGCTTTGTCCGTCACTCCTTCCCGCGTCCCACACCCACACAGCGCATGCGGGTCGCATTCCCCTCTCTCTCTTCTCCTACGCTCCCCCCTTTCTCCCCTCTAGGAATCCTCTACTCTACGGAGCGGCGCCCGCGTCCCACACCCCCCACAGCGCATGCGCGTCCCCCTCCCCCTCTCTCATCTCCTACGATCCCCCTCCCCTGTTCTCTCCTAGGAATCCTCTACTCTACGGAGCGGCGCGCACGACAGGTGGTGCGACAGCTGCATACTCCGCTGAGGGCGCCACGGTAGTTCCGCGGTATGAAAATGACGGAGCTTGCGCGCCTCATTCTCTCTCTTGTGCAGCGCCGCAATGAGCGCCCGGGCCGCTGCCGCGAAACGGGAGCGGCGACGTTGGTCCCGCTCAAGCTAACCTCCCCGCTGCTTCGCATCCACACATGGTTCCTTTTAGCGGGAGATGGGGAAGTTTTTTTTTTTGCAATATTTTTTTCATATCTGAAACACGGAGGTAGAGTAACTCAACAAAAATGAACTTCAAATACATGTTATTGTAAAGAACACGGTTTCATACGCCATCGTGACATGCTCCGACACGAAGCAACGTTATGACAACATAAAATTCGGCAACTATAAAAATGGGCACTTACAAAAACGTCATCGCTTAGTTTCCGCAGGTTACAAATACTCTTTTCGGCACACATTGGGCCTAACGGCGGGACGGCGCGTGCAGGTGGCGCCACATGATCTTTTTTACGAAAGCTTAACAGTGCTCAAAGCTAACACATCACAGAACATGAAGGCTAGAGGCTCCTAAATTTAATGCGCTGCCGAACAATAAGAAGAAAGCGAGAAATGTGGGACATTTTTCAAGATTTGCGTATCTCTTGCAGGACAACAGCCCTCAACGCGGGATGGGGACGGGCGCAGGTAGAAACTTGGGGGGGGGGGGGGGGGCACCTTCTTGATATGAAGTGGGGGACCGGGCAGGCAGATGTCGAATGCCATTTTAGGCTCTGTATGCCATAGCAAAAAAGGAAAAAAAATGGGAGAGTGGGGGGGCAGGCACAGGCCCGGTGTGTCACCCCCGGCTACTCCACTGGGGACGAGTGGTCAACCTAAATTTACCTTCTTCGTGAAACGACGAACGCAGTGCGTACCTTTGCGCCAAGACGTGGGCGCTGACGGGGCTCTTGGCTTCGTCGTAGATGAAGGGCGTCTTGGGCTCGTTCACCTTCATCAGGCCGTAGTCCTTGCCTTGCGGGTGTAAAGTTCTCTTGACGTTCTCCTCGTTCCACTTGACGGCCACATTCGACGACACCGGAGAAGCCCTGGAAAAGTTTGAAGGCGAAAGCCTTAGATGCCTCGTGAAATGCGAATAGTGACCGTCGGCGTGACCTGGAGTGATGCCGAAAATCGCCGTCACCTGATCACGTCACAATGTACGTCATTACGACGCCATCACATGACTTGGTCGCTTGGTCTAAGGTGGCCTGATCCCGGAAACACTGCAAAACCCCGTTGGCTGAAGAAAGTTTTCGGGGGGGGGGGGGGGGGGCGGAGGTGTCAAGACATTTAACTGACGAGGAACTTTCGCGTTCCAGTTGTCGCAGCCGAATTCACGAGGGACCATATGTGGCGGTTTCTTTTTCGAGAGCAGGCACATCCAGAAACCAAACCTGGGAGAAATTTCACGGGAGCGTAAAGCACGCCTAAATATGTTTACCATTTAAAACAATTGTAATCAAAATGGGGCACTTCCTTATCGTTACTGAAAACGGAAGATTCGAAAAAGTCACAGCTTCGCCGCAAGGGCGAGACAGTGAATGCAATAGCAAGAAATTGGAATGTCACACGAAGAACGACAAGCCGCTCGATACTTCTAGCGCGCCGCTGAAGCACAAAGAAGGACGCTCGAGAAAAACGCGCAGGTATACACAGGACAAGCGTGAACTAACAGCTTTCGCAGTTGTTAGTTCTTTGTGTTTGAGCAACGAGCTGCAAGTGTCCACAATGCAGAACCCAAGGCTTTTAATTATTCCTTTTTCTTTTAAATTGCGGCGCGTGGCGTGACCCCTTGCGTCTCCTGCAACGTGGTGGTGTCTGAGCCAAGGTGTTCTTGGCGTTCGTTTTTTTTTTCCATATCATGAGTGGGTACAGAAAGGGGCCACTTTTTCGTGCGCGTCTCAAGGGCAGTTACCACATACAATGAAATTACAGCATATTATAGAGAGAACCGCAAGACATACGCGGCCCCGCATGCAGACCTCACAAGGGAACAGGCTACGATCTGGAGGCAAATTCAAACAGATTCTTTTCCCAACCCCCCATCGGCTGTCTAAAATTTACCCGGACGAAATTCAACCACACTGCCGACATTGCGGCTGCCTGAAGGCCACCCAAAATCACATTCTTTGGGAATGCGAGGGGAACCCACCTCCAAAAGCAATACTGCCAGCTTACTCCCTCGAGGCGTGGGAGTCACTCCTGTCTTCAAATGAATTACATACTCAGACAGGAGTTATTAACTGGGCCGAAAAGGTCGTGGCGAGCTACTGACCACCACCATTCGAACCACCGGCAAACTAAGTTGAACGACCTCGTTGTGCCGTTAATAAAGTTGTTTCTCTCTCTCTTTCAAATTGAAAGAAAATGTAGGACCGTTGCGTCATAGAACACATGCTCAATCTCTCCCGAGATCTGCGTTCCGCCAGCTGTAAATGACGTATATAAATAGCTTGCCGTTATTACGCCTATTCGTTCTAAAGCATCCAAATTATTAGGTCACTTGCGTCGAGCTCTCCGTAACTCCACAGTGAGCGTCCGCAAAATAGCCTATTTAAGATTCGCACGTCTACAGTTAGAATATTCCTCGACACTTTGGTCACCTCATCAAGTCATGATGATCGAAGAAATTTAAAACAGAGAAGCCCACTTCGTCACTCAGAACTGTCAACGTCACAGCAGTGTTGCTCAAATTAAACGCGATATCAATTTACAGTCATTGGGGTATCCACTTCAAAATAGCCCTTCTTGTGTTGTTTCACTGGTACATTCATTGCATAAAGTCATCTCCTTTCCCTCTGCACACACCGGATTGCATGTCGGCATGCTTGCCAAATCAGCGCAGCTTTATGCGTATGTTCTGGCAGAACACGCGCATTCAATGTATCTGCTTTGCCACAAGCAGTCTCACTGTGGAATGATCTTCCCAACATGATAGCTGCTGTGACTAGCAACTACACCGACTACACTCTCACTATACCTAGCATTGTTTCATAGCCATTTACATTGCTGTGCATTTAATGGATGACTGCATTTTCTTTGTAATCAATGCTTTAGCAATGTTATTAGGGTCGCTGCTATGTTGTATCCCTTCTGTATGCCCCCCTTACCCTATGCTCTAACCAGAGCCTGTAAGGTATGCTGAATAAATAAACACTTCACTCTTACTGCAACACATAGTCAGAACTTGCCACACTTGCGTACCTGCGCATGAGCAACTGCTCGTCTATAAGAAAGACAGTACTATGTTCTCTCATTCGTTCAGGTTATAATGTCAAAGCTATATCTTCAGCTCACGCTTTTCCGGTCAAAATTTGCGGTTCAAATTTTCGGTAATTCAATATGTTATCCTTGTGCAGTACGTGCATACCGCTGGCGTAGCCAGGGGGTGTTTGGAGGAGGTTCATACCCTCCCCACCCCCTAAAATGTTTTTAAATTTTGCATGTGTATATTGACAGGCACACATATATACTAAAGCGCACACTAACGCTTATAAAGCATTGTTGAACTCCCCTCCTCTATTCCCCTGCCCGTAAAAAATCTCTGGCCACGCCACTGGTGTATCCATAGCGTGCATGTCGAAGCATGAACCCAAAACCACCGTAAAAAGTGCTGGCGAACCAGTAAGGCGTATACAAACCAGCACCCTATAGACTGGCTAAGGCCTCTCCATGTCATCCTCTCCTTGTGCCTATGTCCACACACTACAACGGCGCTGCTTTGTCGGCGCTTTGGGGAAGCGGGAGACAGCACGAACGAATGGATTCGCAACGCGCCGCAATTACACTACCGAGCGCGCGGCAATGCGCATTTCTGAGAACGCGTCCTCCGTGCCCGTCGGAGTGGAGACGTCACCGAGTAGTGGAGAGGCCTTAGGTTAGAGGGTGCTGTAAAACGCGCACTGTATGGTACTAGAGTAAAAGCTCGTTGATTCGGATGCAGTTAATTCGAAATTGCACCTAATTCGAACTGACGCCCTGGTCTCAGCACAGCCCGGTGTATTTCTATTGGTGGTGGGGGGGGGGGGGGGGGGGGAACTCCCCGTAATTCGAACGCGTCGGTATCCACAACGCACGACGGTTTTTTGCAACTGGGAGTCCCTGGTTATCATTGCTCCTCGAAGAAGTCGGCCCAAAGTGTTGCAAAACCAAACCAAACCCAGAAATGCTAAACAACGAAACAGCAGCATTTCTCAGCTGACAGTTCGGACGCTGCGCTGGAACTCCTAGGCAGGCTGCAAACGGTGCTCATGGAGTAGCGACAGAAGAAACGGAAGCAAGCGCTGATTACTTTTAGGTGCGAAGCATCTTAGAGCCGAGCTCAATCCGGTGGTGGCGTGCGTCCTGACCACCCTTACTGCGCATGCGCCTACTCTCTCTCCCACTCTCCTCCTTTACGCAGGTGTTCGGTCGCCTTCTCTCTTCCTCCCCCGAGCTGCTACACTCTCCTCCTTTACGCGGGCGTTTACACAGGCGTTCGGTCGCCTTCTCTCCTCTCCTCCCCCCGCGCTGCAGCCTGTAAACGTACTCCCCCCTCTCCCTCCCACGTTTCATATAAGTGCGTGCGCTCGCTCGAGGAAGTCTCGCTTGAATCGTGCGGTCGCTCCGTCGGTTCCCGGACGCTGCAGTTGTCTCGAAAGCCTCGCTACCCTCGCCGCAGACTCGCGTTGTCTCTCTGTAGCGGAAGCGGTAGCTCGACGCCGAAGCTTGGCTTCGACGGTCGAGTAAACGTAAACGGAAACTTGGTGTGAACCCCCCAATGCTGCTTCGCATCCCCTCATGGTTCCCTTTAGTGGGAGATGGTGTAATTTTACTTTTAATTTTGATTGTGCTAACTCTGCTATAAAAAGAAAGATATTTTGAAGCATAGATGACGTCATATCTTCCACATTAAAGCTCACTGCTCACAATAATGCACGTCGGTGCGTGTTTCTGGCGTATCACTGACTGATCAAATAATTCTGTTCGCTTAATGAGCTTTATGTACTTAATTTATAAAATCACTTCCCACAAACATGTAGTAGCGCCTAATTCGCGATGCCGAGTCGAGAGGTCGCGTCTTTGGATTCTCCCCGTGCAGTGTGGCCCAATGTTCGTTCATTCAAGCACCCGCCCGCTAATCCGAAGTCCGTTTTATTCGAAGAATTTTATAGTCCCCTTCGAGTTCGAATTAACGAGCTTTTACTTACATGTATTTACGGAATTTATTCGCCTTTTGAAACATAGGCAGCCAGGCAGAAGTCGATGAGATTGATAAGACGGACCGACAGATAAGATACATAGATATGACAAGATCGATACATAGACGTGCTATTATAAGATAGATGCGAAAGACAGATAGATAGATAGATAGATAGATAGATAGATAGATAGATAGATAGATAGATAGATAGATAGATAGATAGATAGATAGATAGATAGATAGATAGATAGATAGATAGATAGATAGATAGATAGATAGATAGATAGATAGATAGATAGATTTCATAAGTAATGTAGCCATACTTCTTTCAGGGGGGGGGGGGAAGGCGCGTTCAACCATACTTTAGTATGTTCGTGCGTGCGCGCACGCGTGTGTGTGTGCGACTTTGCAAACACACGGAAAATTGAAAAGATTCAGAGAACGTTAAGCCCCCCCCCCCCCCTCACCGGCTACGCCAGTGGATTCCATGTAGGGCCAACCCGGGGCCATAATCGAACGTAGCGTCGACTCACGGCTTGCTGGCGCCCTTGGAGCTTCGGAGGATGCTCCTGGCGCTGGTGGACGAGTCGGACTTCCTCAGTCCGGGTCGCATAGCGGACGGCTGGTCCTTGGACATCTCTGTCGAGCTGCTCGCCATGCCCCCCCCACCAGAACCGGTCCTCGTCTTCTTCACGCGCCTTCTGCAGCGATGATGGCTGGTCGACTCCTTCTAGGTGGTATGCGAGGCTCGACCCACTACGCGGGAAACTGTGTAGGAGATATAAACTATACGTTATCAGATGCCACGACTCACTTTCATAATGCGCGATCTCTGTGCGAATAGGTAATATGCATCAAAGCGAAGCGGCAGCGCACGGACCTCTCAAATGCACTGAAGCCAATTCTATTTTGTCTGGTACTGGATTTATTAAGGCCTAAATTTAAAATGGAAGGCACGGCAACTTCTCAGTTTTCCGAATATAGGTCACTGTAAAGACATTTATTCTCGTCCGCAGTAGCACTAGCCTTTTTCGTTACTTTCCGTTTCTTCGCAGCGTGATATACCCCGATCTGGGAAACATGGGGGCGTTCTAACATCCTTGATTACTTGAGACATGTATGGGTTGAAACTGTGCCGATTTTCGCGTGTAAATCATGCGGTCCTCCTTTCGTAACACATCGCTTTTTTGATCGCGTACAGAAATTTATGAGGTGGACAAACTCAGGCATGGCTAATTGTTGTTTTATAGGGCGCCCGTTTTTATGTTAATCCCTAATCACCCATGTAAAACCTACCGGAGTGATGGTCTTCAGAATACGGCTATAATGAAAGTAATTCAAATACGACGCACTCAAAAGTTATTACCAAATGTTTATTGGTTCCCAGGTTGCAATGGTGTAATACGTGTATTACAATGGGCACACGAAGGTTCAATTCTCAAGCCACCTCCCAATTCGCTCTCACTTCCTTAAATGTATGTGATTGCGTGAACAGTGGCCATGCACATTTCGCACAATCCTATGCTCGCTGTTCTGTTCTGCGCATGTCCTCGTTTGTAGGGCAATGAACGCCACGATTTATTCGGAAAAAACTAAGTTCTTGTTGGCGATATTTCTTGAAGAAGAAGAAGAAGAATAACTTTTATTGAGGGAAAGGAAGGGATGGGGTTCAGGAGCTCGATGGGTGGGGCCCCATGTCCAAGGCTCCACTGGCGTGTGCCGCCAGCCGGACGTGGTCCAGAAGCATGGACGTGGTCCAGAACTAAGCATAGATGCTTAGTTCTGAGTTTCGTTGGTTCAGTTAGTTCTTCCTCAGGGTGCGCTCGACCTGATGCCTATGCTTAAAAGTGCTTCGGAAAAAAAGAAAATCCACGGATCTCCACGAAGCGAATCATGACGAGTGGGCGAAGCTCTGGGTATCGTATGGCTGAGTAACCATACGTTGACCGAGCGTTGCCCCATATAATGTAAAACGAGTTACGTAAAGTGACATAAAGAGTCGACGACAAGGCTAGGTCCTAAGGTCCATAACGTCTACGTTGAAGTCGCCGACTAGTATAACGGGTTTGTGCTTCTAGCTGTTTTATATTGTTCGGTCACGATTATGATTGATATTAATCTATTGCTAAACTTTTTTTTTGTGTGTGTGTGTCTCTCACATCCACGAATATCTCCGTGACGGACACCGTGGACGGACAAGGCTCGGCCCTAAGGTGCTGCACCCCTAAAAAGCACTATATGAATATCGCGTAGCTGAAGGACTCTGCTTAACGCATGTAATATTGAGTGGCAGGAGCATAGAATCGCGCCAGGCGTCAAGAGAGAGAGAATGATTTATTAGAAGGCAGAGAGGTCGGCCTGAGACGCCAGGCGTCAAAGCATGTTTAGCATAGGTCAGCAAAACTTGTGAAGCTCACTGGGACTCCGAAAAGTCGAACTCACTCGGACTCACACTCACAAAAATTTTCTTCAACCGGACTCGCTCGGAGTCAATCTCGCCAAAATACTACACACCCGGACTCACTCAGACTCAGACTCACGGCTCAATCCGAGTCTGAGCGAGTCCGAGTGAGTCGACTCACGAGTTCGCCGACCTATGACGTTTAGCAACCAGTGGGTGTTTTAAGGGCACACCTATTAAAAAGCGCTCGGCCATATTTAGTCATTATCAATCGCAAAACCATCAACAACATGAGCAGCACCTTAGGTTCGCCTGTTGTCTTACGGACGGGTCGTGGGCCCTTCACCGATTCGCAAAAATAGGGATTACGGTGTAGTGGGCACTCGGCAACAGTACTTGCAGTAGGTATACTAGGATAGTTGAAACGACCAGTGTTAACACGTTCGCTTCCTTGCGGCACAGTTGAGGACTGCACAGAGAACCGAGGCAAGCAATTGGGCGTTTTTCAGACCGATGAACAGCTTTCTAATTGAGAAATGTTTTGGCCAGCTTCGTTCGTTCAGAAGTTAATCTGGCCCATTAGTATTTCGCAAATACACGAGAGAACACCGACGAAATAGGGAGACAGCAGGCCGACAACTGCCTCTAGAGCGGCACAACTTCCCATTAAACAAAAGAAAAAATGGTACTTGCTAGCTCGGGCGCCCTATATGCCAAAGACAACCGGGGCGTAGCGAGAACTTTCACGTGGCATATTTCTCTCTCGTCACCCTCTCTCACCTGCTCTCCAGATGCGTGCCGCATGCCGATGGCAGATCGACTGGCCCTGCTCGCAGTGAACTGCCACGCCCCCCTCCTCCGTCTTCACTGCACGAAGCCGCTACCCCTGTTCTCTCAGTGTAATTCACCTTGAGCAAGTAGGTATCAATCACCTCAGGAGCACCATTATGATCACCATGCAAGCGCACTGGCAATGTATCCAATGCGCGTATCGTGGGAACTTTCTGTGTTTGAATTAAAGTGAAGATTGAATACCCTCAGGAGCAACATGATCATAATTAAAATCAAAGTGCGCTAACAAAGTATCCAGGGCGTATCCAGTGGTACCTCAGAGGAATAATATTAACCAAGCTTGTGCGTAAATAAAATTAAGGCGAGAAAATAACTGCGTGGGAGATAAACAAAGGTCACAAAGAGCATCAATGTATAAAGAGAACAGATTAGACACCAAATGGCAGAAAAACTACAAGACAGGTCGGCATTCGAAGTTTATGCGTCATAAAAAACGGGCATCAGTCATCTATGGGGCGCGCAAATAGTCCCAATGAAGCCGCTAACACCTAAAAATTCGGTGTACTGCAAATTTTCACCTTTCAAAAAACATGCATTTTTTGGGTGGGTTCATGGGTGAATTCGCAGCACAGTGGAATACTTCGGCGAATATGGGCGAGTTCATGGCCGGAACATTGCATTCGTCGCCCGTGGTGTGAGGCCTCTTAGAGCATAGGGAGTAGCAGTACGCCAGAAAGAAAATTTGCAAGTCGGTGAACATCTCCAAATGAAGAACCTTGAAGTCTACCAGGGCTCGATAGTCAACCGCCACGGCCGATATGAACGCCTCGAAAGCAATCTCTAGCCCTGGCATGACAGGCAGGGCACGCATCGGACGCCATGCGGCGCTTTTCGAGCCTGCGTGAACATCGCATTTAGCCTTGTCGGCAAACGCTGCGGCCGCCTCGGCTCCGAGCCAGGGTTCGCGCTTCCCCGTATCGTCCACTGTAACACCCATTTCGTCAAACGCCCTGGCCATTTCTCGAGCTACAAAGGAGCCCATGGCGCCGTATTTAATCGCCAGCGTTGCGTCCTTGTAGTACATCGGCGGGCTCAGGGTCACTAACGCGATTGCCATCCTGTTCGGTAAATACAGGTAAAGCTGGCGACCGTAGTGCGGAACCATGCGAATGTTGTACACGTCCGCGAAGTGTTTCTGGTTGCGCAGCCGCTGGTAAACTTTGGACGCGTTTACCAGGTTTGTCACGAAGGTGTTGCCATGCATATCGGGAAATACGCTGTACAGTTCCTCCCTTTTTTTGGCGTCAAAAAAGCTGTCACTGGGCAGTACCACGCGCGACATATTGTCCAGCTTCGAGAAGACCTTCACCTTGCTCTTGGAATCCATCCAGCTGAGTTTGTTAATAAGGCGCTTCGTCTGCTCGTTGATTCTGTGCAGGAAACTGGTCACGTGGAGTCGGTCCTCTTTGTTGCGGTAGACCTCGCTCAGCCTCTTCGCCCAGCCGAGTAGCCCCAGACGAGATCCGACATATTCCATGCAGCCGCGTTCCTGCATCTCTACCAGTTCTTTCTGCGTGCCACTGAATCGCAGTGAAGGCGCCCCATCAACAGCCCAGAGGTGCGTCTGAATGAACATCCACGACATTCCGGTGATCAGCTGGTTATGGTCCAGGGCCTTCAGCAGGTGGTCGAGGTTCTCCAATATCTTGACGTCCTCGACAATCGCGGTGTCGTGGCCCGTCCAGTTGTACTGCTTGTCGTGCTTCCTTAGAAGAGCAAGCCACAAGCCCGTCGGGACAGATGGTGTCTTTCCATCTAGGGCGCTGACTTGGAACCAGTCTTGGCGAGGAGGGCCATACATGAACTCAAACTTGGCGGTGATGATGGTTTTCTCAATGTCGAGGAGTTCGGCTGCTGTCACGCCAGCTTGCGAACCGTTGATCTTGAGAACGTCGTAGTAATTATTTACGTAACTCTCGTACGCTTCGATCGGCCTGGCACCGCGCAGATTCTCCTGCCACACGTTATCCAGGCGACCGCGGGAGACCAGCAGGGCAATGGACTGGCGCACGGCAACTGCGCCAAGGTCGAAGAGAAAGTTCATTTCCCAGTTCAGCGCCAGGTTCACCATGACGTCGAGCGGGTGGGCTGCGTCGCTTGGATTGTGCTCGGGCCATAAGAGCCCCAGGGAGCGCCGAAGATCAGCGAACTCCTTCAGGTTGTCCTGCTTCCGCCTGCCGGCGATGACGCAGCTCTCAAAGAAATGCGTGGCCTTGCTGCGTTGCTGCGGTGCGTGGCTTTGCTGTACCAGGTCTTGTTTGGCTTCCTGGATCGCAAGGTCCAAGGCGGCGGCTACCATTCGAGATTCGGTCGTCGTTTGGCGCAGGGGGTCATCCCAAACGCCGCACACGTACGCGTGGAAGTCTTGGCACGGGTCGATCGACCAATCAATGGCAGCGTGCAGCTCTTCGCCAAAGGCAGCACAGTCGTCGCTCCGGCACGTATCCACGCGTATTCGGGGCTTTTCCCTGGTGACGATGTAGATCAGCACGGCCATCAGGACGAGAACGATGGTGATCGCTGGAACGACGAACAGCATGATCACCTTGCCGCGGTACCTGGCCTTTTCTTCAGCTTTCGCACTCGCTTCGACGTACTGCGAGACAAAAAGTACACTTCAATGATGACTTCATTGATGTATCGTGCAAGTGGTTAAACGGAAGGGAGCTTCATACTGCAAGGCGTCGTCCGCTATAGTTAAACGGCTAGCTGACATCGGTAACCACAAACGTCAGAAGAGATACCACATAAGAGCGCATTAATTCGTACGAAGCACAACACATTACACCGAAGGCATAATGCGCAACGAGCTCTACGCCTTAACGGGCTCCTCACATGGCCAAGCTGCAGGTTTTTGTGAATCGCCGGAACTTGCAAGGTGCTGTAAACGTATTACCAAAATAGTTGTTCATATCTGTGCATTTTTGAGTACGTGAGAAGAACGTCGACTGTCCGTCACCCTGCCTTCAGTATAATGCTTTTGTTTATCAAAAAGTGAATATGGCGCTATTTCCTGCAGCCCACGCTCGAGTAGGGTACCACGATACTGCTGTGTGATTAGGCACCCTATGCGCGAATAGAGTTAAGATATATGTCCCCTTTGATAGGAGGCATATACAGGGTGCCCTGGCTAACTATCACAGATTAGAAGTGTGCCGACGCACTCTATGACAACGCGGGCCGAATTCATGTTACTGACTCTTGCAGAAAGTACGTCAAACTTTTTTTATTTTTCTGCCTAATTGCTGAATTGCGCGATATTGACAACTATGCTTCAAAGGAACGAAGCCAGAAAACATTTCTAAATAGAAAATGCTAGATAGCAAAACGTCTGATTATACAGTTTCTAACTTTCTATCTATTAAGTATCAGTGTTTTTCTCCTTACTACAGATGCCGGCGAAATACAAAATTAACCCGTGACATGCCAATTTTAGGCCCGTGACATGCATCAAGTAGGCCAGAACGAGATGCCTTTGCGTAGACTGCGAAGCCTTATTTGTCATTTGCCAGCTGGTAAAAAGGTCTCGCGCCCGGTAACACCAGCTGCCAAAAAAAAAAAAAAAACGTTTCCACACTCGCCGTCATGGCTACAACCGGCGCTTGCTAACGCTTCCACGTTTACAGACGCAGAAATACCCACTGAAGTGGACCAGAGGACGAACGCCACTATAGCTTAATTGACGTGGTAGGTTCGTTCTCTACCAGCGGCAAGTTGTGTTTTCGTCCCCTTTGAGTTCTTTGCATTTATGTCATACGTGCCCCGTTACACTTACAGACTACAATTAATGTCCCTGTACTTTGCTTGGCGTCATTCTCTGGTAGTTTAATTCGGTTGTACATAACAAGGAAAGCAATAGCTTTCCTTGTTATGTACAAGGGGACTTAAGCCCCTTGCCAATCCCCGTTCCTTTGTTCCATCTCTGGTATAGTCTTAGCAAGGGCCACTCGTAGCCAGGGCGGCGAGTGTGAAACATTTCTGCAAGTGGGCGTCACGTGCCAAGTGATCGTTTCACGACGCGGCAGCTGCCCCAATACACTTGTATGCTGGCTTCGTCTGCCGCAACGAAGCCCTCGCTATCAAAGTAGGATAGAAGGGGAATCGTTCTACAATGAACTCAAGCCAACTACGCCGCCATTCCGTTTTATTGAGAGAAGCCGCTCATAAGCGTGCGACAAATCCCGGTAGCTGGGATCGTACTTTAAGGATTTGAAAAATGCTTGCGGCAATGAACTTGCAAGGGGGGAAAAAAACAGCAGATCCCACGCACTGTGGGAATCGATGTAATGCGAAGCAGCCAGCGAGGAAGAATCATGCGGTGCATGGCATATGTGTGGCATAATTCTAATGATAGGGCCGGTCATTCATGTTGGTCATAAAGACACGTCGCGAAATACCAATTTTGGTGAATATCAAGCTAAAGAAACGGCCGTGAGCGCTCCATGAACATAACATGTGATACATGCCGTACATGACATGCATGTCGTGATTTTCTAGTTACCACATGTCGTTTATGTTTGTCGTACAGTCACGTCACCCAACGCCAAATTTGGTACATGTGAAGCTAGTGAAACAGCTGCCAGCGCAGCAAGAGCATGGCATGTATGTCATTGCATGCATGACATGCATGTCATGATTTACGTGTTACCACCTGTCATTTATGTAAGTCATACGAAAATGTATCGTCGTACGAATTTCGGTATATTTATATTTATTGAAATGGCCGCGAGTGCCCCGAGACCGTGTCATGTAAATGATGTACATGATATGCGTGTCATGATTTACACGCTAGGACCTGTCACTCAACGTCGTCATACACTCTCTCGGTTCACTCCGTACAAACTTTGGTTTTTTATCAACTTAACGCAATGGCGGCAAGAACACCAAGGCCATGGCATGTAAATCATGCCGTGTATGACAAGTATTTCGCAATTTTCATGTTATGGCCTGTCATTTATGTTGTTCATACAGTGGTGACATGCCATACTAATCTTGGTATATATATCTCATTAACGAAACGGCCACGACAGCCCGAAGTCATAGACCGCGCCAGATAGATAGATAGATAGATAGATAGATAGATAGATAGATAGATAGATAGATAGATAGATAGATAGATAGATAGATAGATAGATAGATAGATAGATAGATAGATAGATAGATAGATCAAAGTCGCCAAAATTCGCTAAGAAACGCTTCGCATTTAGAAACTCCGCTAGTGTGGTCATTCGTATAAAGCTTTACAGGGCGCCTTTAAAAGCTAACCACAAAATATTAGGCAGATCCCACGCATTGTGTGAATCGGTGTAATGTGAAGCATCCAGGGAGGAACTGCATACATCACGTTTTTCGTTTTCGAGGCAAACCAAGGCATTCACGACACGAGAGCACCATGAGCGTGGTACGTAAATCATTCCGTACATGACAAGGATTTCATCATTTTCATGTTACACCTGTAATTTATGTTCATCATACATTCATTCCACGGCATACCAATTTCGGTATATATCCATATAACGAAACGGCAGCGAGCGCTCGAAGACCGTGTCATGCCAATCAAGCCGTACACGGCAAACATGCCAAGATTTACGTCTTACGACCGCTCACTTATCTTCACTATACACTGCTGTCCTGCCACACCAACTTTGGTATAGATCGAACTAACGAAATGGCTGCGAGAGCAACAAGACCGTGGCATGTAAATCATAACGCACAAAGGCATGCATTTCAATATATTCGTGTTAAAAAATTGATTTATGTTCTCTGTGCACACACTTCACTCCATACGAATTTCGATACGTATCACATAAACGAAACGGCCACGGGCTCACCACGAGCGCGGCTTGTGAATGGTGCCGTACATGACATGCATGTCATGATTTTCATGTTACCACCTGCATTAATTTTCATCATCGACACATGAGCGCCATACAATTTTTGGTGCATATTGAACGAGCGACATGGCCGCGAGCGCATCATGAGCGCGGCATGGAAATCATGCGTAGATGACATGCATCATACCATTTCATGTTGTGATCTCTCATATATGTTCATCATAAAGTCATGTTACGCCGTACCAGGTGTTAGTATATATCACACGAGAGAAACGGCCGCCAGCGTATCATGAGCGTGGCATGTATATCATTCCGTAGATGACATGCATTTCATGATTTTCATGTTATGACCTGTCATTTATGTTCATCGTAGAGCCATGTCATGCTATACTAATTTCGGTACATCCGCCAGACAGCATGAGTGTGACATGTAAATCATGCCTTACATGACATTCATGTCATGATTTTCATGTTATCACCTTTCATTTATGTTAGCCATACAGTCACGTCGCGCAATACCAGTTTTGGTATGTCATGCTAGCGAAATTGCCGCGAGCACGTCATGTGCATGGTATGTAAATGATGCCGTGCATGACATCATAGATCGGCCAAAATGTTGGAGCTTACTCAGACTCCCTCAAATATATTGTGCCCTGAGGGCTCACTCGGAGTAAGACTCACCAAAATTTTTCTCAACCGTACTCACTCGGTTTCAGACTCACTAAACTTTTCAACCGGACTCACTCGGACTCAAGCTCACCGACATATTACTCAGCCGGACTCACTCAGACTCACGGCTTGACTTGAGTTTGAGTGAGCCTGAGTGAAGTGAGTCGACTCATGAGTCCGCGAGCGTAAAACAAGCTTTTATCGATCTTGGCGTCAATGATCTTTAATGCCAATATCTCAAATAATCGGTGCTCTATGATACGCCTCTTGATCGTTTACCTTCAAATACGAGTTAGTATTGTAGTAATCCAGTATGGACCTTTTTTTTTGAAATACCCCACTCACATGGGATATTTTTATAAAGAACTTTCCGTCAAAGAGTTTGCGGCGGGAGGTCATGGCAACCCTCCCAATTCACGCCTCTGACCAATAAATATTGAGGTGGCGCGTTAACGTAAGTGCGTTCAGATACGTCTGAATAGACTTGAGTACAAACGTAAGCAGGTATCAGGCTCATTGTAATGCTGAAGGTGAGTAGATAGGACCATAGGTCGGCACTAAAAGGTGGAGCTCCCTCAGATTCATTAAAAATTATAATTTGCGCTTAGGGCTCACTCGGACAGTCATTGGTGAATCATAGACTCACCAATATTTTTCTCAACCGGACTCGCTCACCAAAAAGTTCCTCAACTTGACTCACTCAGACTCAGACTCACGGGCCGATCCGAGTGTGAGTGAGGCTGAGTGAGTTTGCCGACCTATGCATGACATGCATGCATTGAATTTCATGGTGCCACCTGCCGTTTATGTTCGTCATAGATTCATGTCAGGCCATATTAGTTTTGGTATATGTCACGCTAGCGAAACGGCCGTGAGCACTCCATGATCGTGGCATATATAAATCACACCGTGCATGACGTGATTTTGGTGTTAGCACGTCGATTATGTTAGAGTGACGTCACGGCATACCACTTTTGGTACATGTCAATCTAGCGAAACGGCCGTGAGCACATGAACGTGGCATTTAAGTTCTGCCGTACATGACATGCATATAATTTTCATGTTACCGTTTATTACGTTCGCCATACATGCAAGTCACGCAAGACCAAGTTTGGGGTATATCAACCTAGCAGAACGGCCGTGAACGCACCATAAGCATGGCATGTAAATCATGCCGTGCATGGCATGGCATGCATTCATGGTTTTTGTGCTAACACCTCTCATTGGTGCTAGTCATGTCATGTTTCGCCTGATATTGGTATATATCTATTCAATTAAACAACCGCAAGTGCCTCAAGAGCATGTCATGTAAATGATGCCGTACTTGAAATGCATGTCATTTTTTGCACAGCATGACCTGTCACTTCTGTTCATCGTAAACTCTTGTTAGGCCGCACCAATTTAGGGCATATATCAAGTTAAGGAAACAGCCGCAAAAGCACTAAGACTGTGGCACGGAAATCACACCGTTCATGACATGCTTGTCATGATTTTCATGTTATGACCTGTCATTTATGTTATTCATATCGTGATGACATGCTATACTAAACACAGCTCATTAATGAAATGGCCACGAGAGCCCGAGGTCGTAGGCCGCGCCAGTTAGAGATAGATAGATAGATAGATAGATAGATAGATAGATAGATAGATAGATAGATAGATAGATAGATAGATAGATAGATAGATAGATAGATAGATAGATAGATAGATAGATAGATAGATAGATAGATAGATAGATATACGCTCAAACTCGCAGAAGTTCGCTAAGAAATGCTTCGCATTTATTAGAGCAGATATGCTGTTTCGCGGACCTAACTTTTCAACGTACCCAAGCTAATTCTATTCCGTTTACCCAACAAGAATCTTTGCTGTGTCTGAATGTTCCCTAAGTGATGTGGAGCAGAATAGAGTCACGTGTGCATGACACGTGATGTTTCTGTTGCTTTAAAGGAGTACCGGAAACGCACCTGTCCTTTAGCGCTAATTGATTTCCTCGGCTGCATCCGGGCAACAGTGGAGGGTGCCGTGCGCAGCAGCGTGCCAGCTTCCGTCGCCATGAATGAAGTCTGCGAAGTAGGAAGTGGGTCGACTCAGAGCTTATTCATTGTAAAAAAATAATTGAGAGTCACAGAAAAGCCAACACGCAACTATCTGACGAGGTTTCTGGCCGTCATAGAACTTTTTGTTCACGAAGTATGGTTCGAACTTATGTTGGGTTGTTTCCCTGTCACATCAGATCAAGATTTTGAGGACTGCACGCGAATGTGTAAGGTCCCTAAGAATGAGGCAGCGATAACGCGGAAGCATCCGTTGAAAAAAGAAACAAAAAAACTTATACGAAGAGCAATACAAGACTTAAGCACGTGTTTGACGGCTTCCTATTGAGAAACTTGGGGTTCAAATAGTGCCCTATGTACCTGTGCGCGACCACGAATTGTCATCAAGCCTTCGTTCACTACTTTCGTCACAAACCCTTATGATTTAGAGCTTACATTGTTTTAATTGCTAGGCTGGTTTTTTATCTATGCAGTGTAATAGGTGCGACTTTGATCCGTTGTCGGACAAGAGCTGAATTGACAAAGATAATAATAAGCTAAGAAGAGAGATCATCCAGGCACAAAACATTAAGAAGTTAGGAAGGAATGTTCATAAGCATGCCGTCAATTGCTCTGACAAAAGTGGAATTTGATTTTCTGGTTGTGACAACGCCATTTCGAAAGTGTCAAGTATTAGTGGCTTCGAATGTCTGCGCATTGATATGATCAAATTATATGATGCTATAAGTAGCGATGGTATTGCAACAATAAATTTGTTACAAGTAGCACCCGTGTGCCTTTTTTCGCCCGCGTTTCTCGTGCGCTTAAAAAGGTTCTCTTGAATAGCTCCCATAGCACATTTTCGTAAATGACAAGTGCGCAGGTAACCACCATAGCATTAGCGAAACGTGGAAAACGTTGACCAGGAGGGTGAAGTGACTGACACGGCGCGATGAAAAAATTAACTACAATATTTCTCTTTTCCCTTTTTCGTGCAATATCTTGTCATCTCTGAAGCTGGGAAATAGAGCAACTGATACAATGTAATCTTCAAATGCATATCTGTGTAAACAAGCTGTTTCATACATCACTAATATGCTTTGACAGCAGACCAAGTGTTAACTACCTCCTGCGCTTGAACAGCAACTGCGAACTTTGACTTTAAGGACATGGTCGCGGTCGCTAGCGCGCGCGCTATCTCGGCAGGCATCAGCGGACGGCTCGTATACCCTTCTAAGTGCTGCGCTCTCAACGCGAAGAGACTGCGCGAAAACCGCAGCTATTCCTGGAGCGGCCGCATTTTCTCACACCAGCGTTTCGTAGAGTTCAGCGAGATCGTATTAAAAGGAGTTTGCGTCCAGCCCTTTCTCGTATAGCATTACAATTCATTGCTATCGTATTCAGTGCTTCGCCTTGGCTGTGATACTGTCATTTTTTTAGCTGAAATAATAGTCGGCTCATCGTTTCTGCAGTGTGCACAAGCCGGGCATTCATTATATTGATTCGCACCTTCTCCGTCATGAAGGCCGTTTTTGCATACTCCCTGGATGGACCGCGCGCTTCGGGCACTTGCAGTTGCCGTGGCGGTTCCGGTGTGACACTGACCTGAAAGGCGAAAAATCGGCGTCACTGGTCGGTTTCAGTGTGATGGACAAGCGCATAGAGAGATAGAAAGAGGTAAGGCACAGAAGCGGGCTCGAGATTTGAAAATTGCGTTCGCAAAAAAAAAAAAAAAAAGCACTTTAGCCTTATGACCACTGGTACCAGCAAGAGTTTATATTTGTTGCCTCGGGCTTTCTCTGCAGCAGCAGTAAAACTTTCTTTTTATATTTAAATCGAGCATGAACGGTTCGTTATAATGAGGAGAAAAATACACGGCGTTCTGTGGATACGTTTTTTTGTTTAAGAGGTTGAAATGTCTCCGGCCAATGGCTGGAGCCATTTCAACCTCTTAAATATTCCACCCAACCAGACAGATGTCTGTCGAAATGTTTACATTCAAGTTTTTTTTGTTTGTTTTTTAACTGGGATACTTCCTTCTATCGAGAATTCCGTTACCTTAGAAATTCGTTATATTGTGTGCTAATTCGTTTTGGGGTTCCTTATATCGACGCTTAAGCGTACCATAAACATTTAACGTCGAACATGTGCAAAAAACAAACAAACGGTAAATGAGAGACACGATGTATGCGAACTATGGATTAATACGCCAGCGTTGATGCAGTATACGCCTCCATTCGAACACGGCTGCCGCTGACGGGTATCGATCCCTCAACCTCTTGCTGATCAGCGGAAAGGCATTTACGCTCTTTGTCAACTGTGGTGAGATCAAGCTATAGCCAGGCACTGTTACATAAAATGACTCCTGTAAAGTTCATCATTTTTCTGATCTTTCAGCTGTCGGAAGTATTTTAATTATATTTGCACACCGGGCACGCCAGAGTAGAGCAGATAGACGATAGGCCTCTTTCTATAAAAAAGAACCATAAAAAAAAACTTGGAGGACGCTTAAGGAATGGAACACGATGGCAAAATCGGGTCCCGTTTGCGTCGCTTTCTCAGTCACTATAAAGCCTTCCTTAGATACTCAGTGGGCAACTCAACCGTGCCGCAAGGAAAGTACGATCAGCGCAAATAACGGTGGCCATTTCAAACAATCCTAGAATGGTTACTGCAAGTGCATTTGCGAAATTACGCCTAATTTTGCATTTTGCGATTTGGCGAAATACACACTATCAGTCCGTAAGGCAAGACGCTCACGTGCAGCTACGCCTTTGTTGATGCTGTTGCTAATATTGCTTACTAACTGTGCCCGGACGCTTTGTGATGGGTGGGCCTTTAGACCTAGCGCTCGCTGCGTAATTAGCATGTTTTCAGTCGTGGCGCCATTCTACGCTTCCGCCACGTAATATGGACTTGCGCTATGCAGATTCCCCGCAGCACTAGACATTCATATCAGGATTTTTTTATTAGAAACAGCTTCAAGCACTGGCTTCGCTTTGAGCTTGAACATCCGCTTGCCTCGCAGAGTGCGGGGGGTTCGATTCCAACTGGATCCGAAGACTTTTGTTACTTATTCACTCGCATATATGTCGAATTTGCGTTCACGGACAGCGCCGATGTTCGCTTCCAACCAATGACCCCTGCGTCTATACCGGAATTTCGGCGAAACGAGCTCTTAACGACAACGCGGAGTGATACTTGGCTGAACCGAGATAGCCATAGTCAAGAGGGCAGCCAATCTAAGAACAATGGCGAAGACAAGACGTAGCATCATTCACTGAAGAGCACACACGCGCTTTTTTTTTTAACATCTAGCATCCTATACATTGAGCAGTGATAATGTAAGGACAGTGCCAGTGTACTCAGTTTTCAAGGTTCCTCTCGATGTACGCAATATTATGTTTATTAGTGTTAGAAATTCCCAATTCGCGCGAGACTTGTAGACGTCGCATTGCGTATGCCTCAAGTGATTCTTAGATACCGAGTTTCGCAAAATGAAATCACCAGTGTCTTCACGTAGAAAAAATCTGACTTAACTGCCTTCGCTACGCAGATTTAACAAAATGCGTTAATTAAATAACTAATAATTAATCACTAATTCAGCCCTTGGCTGGGCTAGTGTCCCGCGATGAAGCCGACCCACAGGACTCGCGGGTGCCACGCGATAATTATGCCGTGAGGATGCGAGCATCCCCGCAGTGTAAAGTGGATTCGCACCTTTAGTTTCGGTTTGGTCGCCTTCGGTGGTTCCTTGGAAGGACCAGCCAGTGCAGGCGCTGCCGCGGGTGGCGCTTCGGGTGCAACCGAGCCATCTGCAGCCTGCAAGCGTATATCTCCAGCCGCTTCATTTAAACGCTAGACAATAACACGCCGTATAAATTTGGTAATGGGTCGACCACACATGGCATACATGCCAAATACATGTCACTCCTAACGAACGACAAAAACGGCAATTTGTTTTTTTAAATAATTCAATGATCGGTTAGGTTTTAGTGCTTCTCGCTTTAAGCGTGCAATCCGCAAGACAGGTACCAGAGGACGCCTCCTCCATCAGAATATAGTGGCCGCAAGAAGCGTGCGACGGAGTGCGAAAACCGCCAATAAAGAAGTGTATTTACACCATAGGTCGGCAAGAAATATGGAGCTAACTCGAACTCATTCATAAAATATATTTTGCCTTTAGAGCTCACTCACCAAAGTTTTCCTCAACCGGACTCACTCGGACTCAAACCAAAATTTTACCCACACGAACTCACTCAGACTCAGACTGACTGCTCAGACTCAGACTCAGGCTCACTGAGTCTGAGTGAGCCTGAGTGAGTCGACTCACGAGTTTGCCGACCTACGATTTACCCAACTTAATGACGTTGGGCTAGTTAGTGATGCTCGAAAATAAATGTGAAGTGCATAAAATGAACACCGTGACGAATGCAACTATGCACTCAGGTTCGAAGTCTTCTCTGCGCGGTGAAAAGAATATGTATAAATTAAGTCCTCGGAATTTTAAGCGCCGAAACCGGGATCTGATCTCGATGCACGCAGTTGTGGGGGGCTCCGGATTAACTTTCATCACCTGAACACATCCTTCACGTGTACCTAAACGTAAGCCCTACTTTCTTTTTTTTTTTTACATTTCAGTATAATCGTAAGGGTTGCAAATGGAGTGAGTTGGTGTTACATAACTGCAGCATGTATTAGCGCGACAAGCACAAAACACAGATGCGACACAAGCGAATGAACAGGCAAGCGCTAAACTTCCGACTCTTCATTTCACACGAATTTCCGCAACTTGACATTTCACACAGCATCGTGATGCCGCGGAACGAACTGAATATATTTTTTCTGCTGTTAACTTCAGAAACACTTCCGTTTTCGATATCGAGTGGGTGGTTGCACAGCGACGTACCAACGCAGTCTGATGCCGGCCTAAGTCACGGGGGAGACGGCAATTCGTACGGTGCTTGCAGCAGCTCTCTCGTCTACACATGACGCACTTAAAGAACGATGAGTGAATTGTCGTCCAGCGACTCCGACAGCGATTTCGGCCGATGGTAGACGCGAAGTTCGCAAACACAGCGAACTGTGTGGGTTCGTCATGATCCTGTCCATCGCGATTGCGCTGGCTGGCCGGTGCGGGTCGAGGAAAAGGTTTTAAAATCGAGCTAAAACATTTTACACGTGTTTCCGGGCTGCGGAGAGCATGCGAACGCTGCATGCTAAGGAGACTAAGAACGTCCCTATTGCTATGCCTCAAAACCGTGTCCGTACTTTCATGCCCTTCAAGTTCTTTTCTTAAGACACAAAAACACAACGCGCCTGGAATGTGTTCATAACCCAAGATGCGTCACATCCTTTCCTGACAAATACATGGATGGCGAGCACAGGCGTGCGCAGGGGTCCACTTCAGGGGGGGGGGGGGGGGGCGGGCGAAATTCCGTCGCAGCGACCCCCCCCCCTTTTTATGTCAATGTATGGGCTGACTTTTTGCGCCCCCCCCCCCCCCCCCCGAGTCGCAGCGCCCCCCTCCCTATTACGTCAATGTACGAGGCGGATGTTCCGCCTCCCATTTTAGGTGACTAGAGTGCCCCCCCCCCCCCCTCCCCCCGTGCGCACACCTATAATGGCGAGCCTAAACACATGCGTACCAACTGAACTTTTGCTTCAGCTTACGTTTATTTCGCGTGTGACTTAATTTCGAAGCTGATTTCGTGTGTGGGCGGTCTCTTCACGAGTGTCCGTGTTTTCTTTTGTGTCGCATTAATGCATGCTGCATACCAGTCGAAATATGGGGACCAATAGTCTAAGGCGCGTCCTCCTGCTCTGCATATTAATACCACAGCAAATGAGCAGCCACTGCTGCTTTCCCCGCTTTTGCACGCGGTACCTTTAGACCAGGGACTTTTAAAAGGAACGGTCACCGATCGCCTTCGCACTCACCTTGGCGTCTTCGGGAACTCGCGACTTCTTCGGTTTCTTGGCCTTCCCGCTGTCCTTGGACACAGAGGACTTGAAGGACGAGGAAGACTTGGTGGCTGTAGAGGCCACGCTGGCCTTCCTCGCGTCGGCCATTTCTTCGGTGTACGAAGCCGCTGAACGGAACAGGTCGAGGACTTGAGGTCGGTGATGCAGACAGGCGTCTCGACTAAGCGTAGCACGGGGCTTCTTCTGCCTCGTCTTCCTCTTGGGCGCGTGCACCTCGCGCAGTTCGCGCAGTGCTTGTGACGATGATGATGATCTGGATGATGGCGGATAGTGGCACATAAACACATCGTGGGTCTGGTCCATGAATGCGCGTTAGTACCGTTGTGAAACAGAAAGGGGGGGGGGGGGGGGGGCAAATATACTCTTCAGTGTTCATGTTGTGTTTTAAGTGCGGAGCACTTTAAGGGCCCGGTCTGTTGTACGCCGTCATACGCTGTCGCCGCTTGGCGTAACGCAGGCAAAACTACGTATAAAATAGAAAGAAAGAGGAAGCAAGCGAGAAATCGAAAGAGAGAGAAAGAAAGGGAAAAACAGAAAGAAAAATAGAAAGAGCAAGAAAGAGAAAGAAATAAATAAACAGAGAGGAAGAAATAACTGTAAATAAACAGAAAAAAAAACACACAAAAAAAACGGGAAAAAGAGAAAAGAAGAAAGAAGAGGAAAGAAAGAAAAAGCCGAAGAGAAACAAAGAAGGCGGCCCAGCTCTGCACTTCCTTCAGGCTTGGCACCCCTAGTGCGAGCTTGCCTTAATCTCCATGCTACCGGGAGTGTCGTAACCACACCATAGCCCATAAAGACTGCTGAGTGTTGATCAGTATAACGCTCAATCCAGACAAGAATTGCGTATTCAACAGAATGCAAAGCCGTTGCACAGAAAGGTGCGCCATTATTGGGCGCGGTTATGGGATAGCGATTCACAATATAAACATGTTATTAAGCCGCATCTCGCGAATTTGCCGCTACTACCGAAGTCATGCCGCACAGAAGTAACACTTATGAGGTCAAGAACAGGACACGTACACAGCCATAGCTCGGCACACTCACTCATGAGTGCACTCAACTCACACTCAACTCACCTCATTTGAACGTAGTGAGTTGAGTATGAGTGAGTACTCATGAGTGTGAGTGGACGTGAGTGTGAACGTCAGTGACAACTCATGAGTGTGAGTGGTCGTGAGTGTGAACGTGAGTGACAGCTCGTGAGTGCGAGTGGTCGTGAGTGTGAACGTGAGTGACAACTCATGAGTGTGAGTGGTCGTGAGTGTGAACGTGAGTGACAACTCATGAGTGTAAGTGGTCGTGAGTGTGAACGTGAGTGACAACTCATGAGTGTGAGTGTGAATGTGAGTGACAACTCATGAGTGTGAGTGGTCGTGAGTGTGAACGTGAGTGAGAACTCATGAGTGTGAGTGGTCGTGAGTGTGAACGTGAGTGACAGCTCGTGAGTGCGAGTGGTCGTGAGTGTGAACGTGAGTGACAACTCATGAGTGTGAGTGGTCGTGAGTGTGAACGTGAGTGACAACTCATGAGTGTGAGTGGTCGTGAGTGTGAACGTGAGTGACAGCTCGTGAGTGCGAGTGGTCGTGAGTGTGAACGTGAGTGACAACTCATGAGTGTGAGTGGTCGTGAGTGTGAACGTGAGTGAGTACTCATGAGTGTGAGTAGTCGTGAGTGTGAACGTGAGTGAGTAATCATGAGTGTGAGTGGACGTGAGTGTGAACGTGAGTGAGTGCCTACGAGTGTGAGTAGGCGTGAGTATGAACGTGAGTGAGTGCCTACGAGTGTGAGTAGTCGTCATAGCTCGGCACACTCACTCATGAATGGACTCAACTCACACTCACTCACACTCATTTGAACGTGGTGAGTTGAGTATGAGTGAGTAGAGCTGTGCACGGGCCTAATTTTCAAGCCCGAGCCCGGCCCGGGCCCACTGACTGCGTCCAAGGTCCGCCCGAGCCCGACCCTATAGGGGCTTCGAGCCCGTCCGGCCCGGCCCGGCGTACAAAAACACTAACCCGGGCCTGGTCCGGCCCGACACTATGAAAGTTTGCTGCGGAGACAAGATATCACTTTTTCATCATGTGACATTTTATTCATCATATCAAAGTTAAACATACGCAAACGACACATCTTAGTGTGGTGTGTATACACAGATTACAACTTGTGCGAAAATAACAAGCTGTGCAGTGATTCGGACTTCAGTGAAATGCGCCGCTCGTACATCACATATCCCGTCGAACTGAAGTTCCGTTCGCTGCTCGCACTGGTAGCCGGAATCGCAAATATTTTTTTCGCAAGCATAGCAAGCTTGGAATAATTAAGACTCCTTGTTCTTCCAGAAGTTTAGTATCTGTGATGCAGGACAGGAGGATGATTGCATGGATAAATAATCACAAAGGTGATCTGTGTGCTCATCGCTAAGTGCTAGAAGACAATTCCAGCACAACGTCTATATTTTTGGTTTGATGCGGGCTTTGCACCTGGCCCGGCCCACCCGATGCCCGAGATGAGTAGCGCGGCCCGGCCCGGGCCCGAGATGGGAAGACGTCCGCATACCCGAGCCCGGCCCGCGGGCCGGGCCAGGGCTCGGGCTTTCGGGCTACCCGGAGCCCGTGCACACCTCTATGAGTGAGTACTCATGCGTGTGAGTGGACGTGAGTGTGAAAGTGAGTGAGAACTCATGAGTGTGAGTGGTCGTGAGTGTGAACGTGAGTGAGTACTCATGAGTGTGAGTGGACGTGATTGTGAACGTGAGTGAGTGCGAAGGCTGAAAAAATTGTGGTGAGTGAGTTTGAGTGAGTACTCCCTTAAAGTGCCGACCTATGGAGCTCGGCACACTCACTCATGAGTGCACTCAACTCACACTCACTCACACTCATTGGAACGTGGTGAGTTGAGTATGAGTGAGTACTCATGAGTGTGAGTGGACGTGAGTGTGAACGTGAGTGAGTACTCATGAGTGTGAGTGGTGGTGAGTGTGAACGTGAGTGAGTACTCATGAGTGTGAGTGGACGTGAGTGTGAACGTGAGTGAGTATTCATGGGTGTGAGTAGGCGTGAGTATGAACGTGAGTAAGTGCTTATGATAGTGAGTAGTCGTGAGTGTGAACGTGATTGAGTGCCTATGAGTGTGAGTGGACGTGAGTGTGAACATCAGTGAGTGCCTACGAGCATGTGTAGTGAGTGTGAACGTGAGTGAGTACTCATGAGTGTGAGTAGTCGTGAGTGTGAACGTGAGTGAGTACTCATGAGTGTGAGTGGACGTGGGTGAGTACTCATGAGTGTGAGTGGTCGTGAGTATGAACGTGAGTACTCATGAGTGTGAGTGGACGTGAGTGTGAACGTGAGTAGGCACTCATGAGGGTGAGAGTAGGCGTGAGTATGAACGTAAGTCAGTGCTTATGAAAGTGAGTAGTCGTGGAGTGTTAACGTGAGTGAGTGCCTATGAGTGTGAGTGGACGTGAGTGTGAACGTGAGTGAGTACTCATGAGTGTGAGTAGTCGTGAGTGTGAACGTGACGTGAGTGAGTACTCATGAGTGTGACTGGACGTGAGTGTGAACGTGAGTGAGTACTCATGAGTGTGAGTGGAAGTGAGTGTGAACGTGAGTGAGCACTCATGAGTGTGAGTAGGCGTGAGTATGAACGTGAGTGAGTACGCATGAGTGTGAGTGGACGTGAGTGTGAACGTGAGTGAGTACTCATGAGTGTGAGTAGGCGTGAGTATGGACGTGAGTGAGTACTCGTGAGTGTGAGTATTTCGTGAGTATGAACGTGAGTGAGTACTCATGAGTGTGAGTGGACGTGAGTGTGAACGTGAGTGAGCACTCATGAGTGTGAGTAGGCGTGAGTATGAACGTGAGTGAGTGCGAAGGTTGAAAAATTTTTGGTGAGTGAGTTTGAGTGAGTAATCCCTTAAAGTGCCGACCTATGTACACAGCGCACACAGCGCACATGCATACATTCAGTGTGGTGATCCACCCTTGTGTGAGAAATGTGGTGAACCACTTACCGTCCTTCACATTCTCATCCAATGCAATGAATGAGACGCTATTAGAAGAAAGCACTTCCCTTTAGCTCACCGAGAGCAAATTCCACTGCATCCTCTGATGTTCATAGGTAATAATTATAATAACTGATGATGTTTAACGCCCCGAAACCAGCTATGATTATGAGAGGCGCTGTACTGGAGGGCTCCGGAAATTTCGACCACCTGGGGTTATTTAACGGGCGCCGAAATCTAAGTACACGGGCCTCGAGCATTTTCGCCTCCATCGAAAATGCGGCCGCCGTGGCCGGGATTCGATCCCGCGACCTGCGGGTCAGCAGTCGAGCACCATAACCATAGAAGGGGCGGCTAGATGGGATTCGTCGGCAGGATTCGTCGCCAGGCTTTGTCGTCGGAACGAAAACAAGAGCAGGCAGCGAGCCGCGGAGACGGAGGAAGAACAAGCCGCACGCCTCGAGAAGCGTAGAGGGAACCAAGCTAAGTAATAGACAGATTTAGTTGGGCGTCCGCAGAGCTGCTGCCGACGCTCAACTAAATCAGCCCAATGAGATTAACTGTACCTCTCGCTACGCACACCTAGGCAAAACTGAGTAAAGCAACGGCCAATTTTTTTTCTTCTAGCTTTTTTTTTTCTTGGCAATCTGATCGCGGTCATCTTGCTGACGTATTTCCAGGACTGAAATACTCCATGAAAGTCTTTGTGGACCCCGGAATAAAACTTTCGTGTTAAAAGAAAGATTACAGGATATTTTAACGCAGAGCGACGTACCTCATTGATTTCTTCGTGCCGCTCTCCAAATGCGAAAATCCCTAGTGCCCTTCTAAGGTGTGAGGGGGATGAACTAATTTTAAGTCGTTAGTTCTTCCACAGCTCTTTAGAACACCCGGGGATTTTATAAGTTGAACGGATAAACCTTATTGTGGTCCTTTGGAACGTGCTTTAGCACGTTGTGGGCGGCTCCCACGTCGGAACAGAAATACCAAGTCTCGCGGCTTCGTCCCTGGCCCGTTGGAACTGCCCATGACTGATGTTCGAGTCGGGAGGTGGTAATAGCAGCCTCCCATTTAGACGGCATAATGACTTCGCCGCCGCGTGACGCGGGGCACCGCCAGAGCACGTGTTCTGGATTAGCTATATCCGCGCATAAGGAACATGCATTCGTTGGCTGTATTTCAAAATAAATCTCGTGCAATATCACGGGGTTAGGGTACGCCGCGACCGGAAATAGCCTGAGTGTCAGAGCCTGAGGTCTGCTTAGTTGTATTTGTGAAAGAGTATTGTTTCCGCCCCAAGTAAAAATGTTCTGTCAGTTCGTTATAAGAGGTGGGAGGGTCCCGAGTGTCCAAAACCTCAGCGCCGAGCCCCCCGGTAGTTGCGCGGTCTACTGTAGTCCTCACGCAGCTATGTGGGCCGACTCGTCGAAATTAGGGGGGGCGGGGGGGGGGGGGGGAGGGGGGAGCTCCCTTGATCCATCCCATGTGAGCTGGGCACCAGACGAGTTTGTGTGGCTCGATGTTCTTGTCCCGAAGGATCCGCAAGGCCGGTTCCAAGGGGGTGCCCTTGGCAAACACGCTTCCCGCCATCTCGAGTAGCTGTCAATCGTGGACCTCCTGTTGTCCAGCAAGGCTAACGCAATAATGGGGTACATAATAGCGCGAACTTAGAAAAGAAAGATTCGAGAAAAGAAGTAGGCGGAGCAGAAAGATCAGGGGCTAAAACCGCAATAGCCGCTTGCTCCGCAATTTTTTCGGGCACCGTCGTCCGGACCGTCGTGGAGTTTGTGATTCTCCCCTCGTGGTTGATGCTCACTACCGCGTACGCCTTCCCCCTCAGGATACTGGGCCGCGTCGACGAAGCAACAATCCCAGCATTCTAAAAACAATGACTCTCTTATTATACATTCGAGAGTCACATGTGTGGCCCTCCCTTTAGAGAGGCACCTCGACTATCTTTGGGAGAGTCATGGTATGCACAAGTTTCCAAAAGAGAGTCAGTGCACGTCTCTCCCAAAGAGAGTCAACGCGCATCTCTAAACAGAGTGCTACACATGTGACTCTCACATGCATAAAAGAAAAGTCAAAGGACACAATTTTTTAGAGTGTGCTTTAAATGTGTATTCGAAGTATTAAACCGAAGAAACCTCTGACGCTTTCATGGGTGCGGTGGAAGAAGTGATGCATGGAAGTGACCATAACCAGTCGGTACATGCTTCGCCACGTGAGTCGAGTCGAGGCGCGGCGTCGGCACGGTCTTCCGTAGCAAGCGTGGAGCATTGTGAATACGCCCGAGGAGCAGCGTGTTGATTAAAAAACGGTGAAGGGAGCTGAGACGCGAGTGCGCTTGTGAACTCCTCTGATCAGCCACCTTCACAAAGTGGAATGGCTCCTCAGTTTTAACGCGACAGCTTTAAACAGCTCGTTTCGCAGAAATTCCGGTGTCGTCGGCGTCGTTGTCTTCGGTTGTGAGCGAAAAAGCGTTTGGCCGTGAGCGAAAATTCGCGGTAGATGCAATAAAGTAGGAGCCGGAGGACATTTGCACTTTGGCTTTTTTTTTTTTTCGGTACAATGTAGGTCTTACCGAGAAGCGAAGGCACGCTTGCGGTTGGAGAGGCGATAATGTGTGTGCGTGTGTGTGTGTGTGTGTGTGTTTGTGTGTGTGTGTGTGTGTGTGCGTGCATGTGTGTGTGCGTGTGTGCGTGCGTGCATGTGTGTGTGTGTGTGTGTGTGTGTGTGTGTGTGTGTTTGTGTGTGTGTGTGTGTGCGTGCGTGCGTGCGTGCGTGCGTGCGTGCGTGCGTGCGTGCGTGCGTGCGTATATCGCTGTCGCGTTCAACGGTTACTCGGCGAAGGTTAAGGGACACCAAATTTCACTATCCGTTCTTTTAACAGCGGAGCTTTTCTAAGGCCGGGCCTGTCGAAAGATGAGTGTAAATATCGCATGTCCACACTCCGGTTCCCAGATACACCCACACATGGCGTAACTGCTCCGGTCACGGACGAAGCGGTAGCCGCACAGTGAAACGGAAAGCGGTGACTCGAGCGTCACGAGTCACGACTGCCTGAAGTCACTGTATCAGGGGCGGGTGTGGCAGGGGCTGCCACACGTCCTTCCCTGTGCATCTCCACTCTACAAATAAAACCGCAGGCACCCACACAAAATCACAAAGCATCGCGGAAAATCACGAGGCAAACACAGGATAACCACAGCTCCACCGTTTCTACAGATTTTACAAAGCGTTGAACTGGGTTAACTTCTTTTTTATTTTGCCTCTTTCGATTTAAGGCGCTTTTTGATTACCATTTATTTATCAACTAGCATACGAACGCCTGTCAGTGCTGTTCAAGCTGTTCGTGTCACAGCGACGACCGACAACGTTTCAGTCGAGCTCTCCTGGCCGCGTCAGACGGGGCACCGACGGCCAAGAACGCTTCGAGGGCCTGGTTGACGACCGGTGCATTTTCCTGGTGAGGCCAATGGCCCACATTCTTGCAGGAATTGGACGGTCGTCTTCGACGAGTAGCGCCGACTCAGCTCGGCCAGTTGTGGCGTCAGGTACGGATCTCGCGGGATCCCCACAGCATCAGCGTGGGCACCTCGAGTCGGCGGTACTGAGCGTTCTTCAGCTGCCGCTCCTTGGAGTAGGCGGCACGGTAGTAGTTGACCGCCGCCGTCATAGCGCCTGCGCGTTCACCGAACACACGCGACATCTCGTCACTACAGTGGCTTTTTCTCTTGTACCGACGCCTGAATCCTTCAAGCAGGCAACAACGCATGCTTTGGAGTGGTGTTTTATCCATGCACTACTTTGACATTTTAAGCGGAAAGCCTCATATACCGGTCCCGTTTTCAGTAATAATACTCCGGGACACTCATCTGTGCCTGAGATGATGTAACTGAGGCATATGTAACTAATGAACTGAGAGCGTGGCTTTTTGGGCTAGTTGTGTGTCATTGCATCAGAAAGTGTCCTAGCGCGAGCAGACACGGACGAGCAGGACACAACTGGACGAGCGCGAACTTTCAACTGAATGTTTATTGTCAGAAGCAACAGTGTAAGTAGTTGAACCACCAGTGTTGTGGTCTGTCCCTTCTTGTCTTGTGTCCGCGTCGTCGTGCGCTGAGTTAAATTATGTTCAGGTACGGTTACCAACTGGCCCAGCTTTCAGTCCTTCTACAGTGTAAGTAGATCCACACACTGAAACGGCCTAATATTCGCCCATGAAAACCGTCCCGCAGCCAGAAAGGTGAATTCATTTGCAGTCAGCGCCACCGAAGGGCAGCTGAGACAGCTTTCACCGGCCCTCGCTATCAGGCTGGCTTCAACAATGTCTCGCGCATTTTAATCTGTATTCCTGTACCCAACAGTGTACTCTTTAAACAAAGCTTCACATCAACAATCACTACAATGCAAAGACGCGTGACCATCCGGATATCGGGCTACATTTTGCTTATGTTGTCTCAGCCTATCGTTCAATTTATCTCCCCCTGACGGTCCCAACGTAAACTTTCCCGCAAGAAAGCGGGAAGCGATGCACCGCATTCTTTACGCGTGAAACAAATGGAGTGTGGTGCTTCTTTACATACCCTGCACGGTCTCATAGCTAACGAGTCTGTGGCCTTGCAAATGCTATTTGACTTTCGTGGCAGAAATTGTAAAATTGTAGTGTAAATGCCCGATGTGGAGAAGAAAATTTCACGTAACGCAAATAGCAGAAATGGCAATGCTATTTCGAACGAGCCCAAATTCTGTTCCCGTGTACATGTATGTATGCGCATCTCACAATAAACGTTCAGGTGAAGTAAGTACTTGCGGTCTGTCCATTCATGTATTCATCCTTAATAAAGTGCTACGCTAGCTACAGTGATAGATCATTGCCAACTAGTCCAATCAGATTGTCTGCAGAATTAAGTTTTTCGAGCTCATACAATTCGTTTTGCTGGTTAGCACCATGAAAAAATATTTGTTGAAAGCCCCAAGAGCACACATTTATTTTTATTTTCCCCACGCGTCTTTACTGCCGCTTAAATGTTTAAAAAAATATATTACTGGGAGGCAAAATAAACGCACTGAGAAAATATTTTCACCGATAACGAGAGGTTAACAAGATATCGCCCTCCCCACCACTCCCTCCGCTTCAAGCAGTTCACCAAAGGTTCGTCTCACGGTCCATGTGTTCTGCACTTGCAAAGGCGGCACGCACTATTTAGTAACTGTCGAGTCAGACTGTATCACGAATATTTTAACTCAATACGCCTTAATCGAAGAACATGTGCTGCCGTACTATGGTATGAAGGCTTCTCTTAGCGATTACAATACCAGTGGCGGTGCAAATGGCACGATGCTGTGATGGCCACAAGCGTCGCGCCTTAAATGCTTCGCACTAACATATGTCACCAACGGCACGACGCGCGTGCGCGTGCACATGTGTATGTGTGTTTTTACTTACCTCCATTCATCTCTCCTTACTTTTATGTCTCCCCTTAACCCTTTCCCCAGTCCAGGGTAGCAAACCTGATATTTATTTTTCCGGTTTACTTCCCTGCCTTTCCGCATTACATTTCTCCCCCCTCTCTCTCTCGTCCAGGCCGGCCGGCCTGTCTTTCTTTTCTAATTTCTTGGCGATGTTTCTTGCAATGAAGCCGCTCCAACAATCTCAAGTAAAGATACTTTTGCATCGCTACAATGCGTGGTATAGTGCTCGCAATTTCTAGCGCGATATACGTACCTGGCTTCGAGAAAGCGTACTGCAGCACGGAGGTGACTTCTTGTAAATCGTCACAGTGGTTGTGCAGGCGCTTCATTTGTGCGAAGTCATCCACGGTAAGCCATAATTCCTGGTATTTTGGGACACTGGAAGGCGACCACGTAGCTGCCAAAGAAAAGTATCCATAATTTAATTATACTTTTCCTTCCGCAATTAGCAATGAGGGTCTCAAAGCATGGTTTTTCTTACAGTCATGGAAGCTGATCGGAGACCGAGGCTTTCATTAAGGTTTTCCGAGCGTGTACTATACTCTCGCGCTTTATATATTCTAGAGAATCGTTTGTTCTATAATTACTTGCCACGTTAAACTTGTTGACTTTGCAGTCATTGCTGCTTTGTATGTGCTGCTATATGCGCCTATGCGTGCCAAAATACCACATCAACTTGTACTGAGGAGTTTAGGACACGCGCGAAGTCATAAACCACGGACACTATAGAATACCGCCTTAGCTGCATGGACAACGATAAGCGGGTTCCCTTTCGATTTATCAATTGGCCTCACCCCGACTTGAGCATCTGCGCGGGGCTTGTCTTGAGCAGTTGCCGCAGCGCCTCCGGGTGGCCTCCGTTGATGATGACCATCTTGTCGACCACATCCGGGTACTTGTTGGCGAAACACCATGAAACGATGGCGCCCCAGTCGTGGCCAACTAGGATCACCCTCCTCCTCTCTGCAGAAAGAACGTTCAGTGTGCTGTCGTAAGCAATATCGTGAACAATACTGCAGTTTAGTGAGCAATGTAGCAATACAGCGCGTGGCAAATAGCCTCAAACCCGATGCGAAGCGATTAGCGGCGGCCGCTGTCGGAAATAACATGGAAAGGACGCTATACGTTTGCGCTACAGCATGGGGGATGTAAAAACTGAGAAGGGTCCCTGACGTCACTCTCTGCGAAGCCTCGGGGAAGCCGGAAGTCGGCCATATTGACTTAGCAGATTCTCTTCTCTTGTTTACGTACGAATAGCGTAGTGGAATATTCACGTCTTTCTCTCCCGGCCTGAAAACCACGTGGGCTGCGCGACGAGCGTGCCGTGGTGATCTGAAACCAACGGAACGGAACTCAACACTCTGAGACACCGTGACACCGTTGGCGAAATCATCTCGTCCGAGTATTATGCGCTCAAAGCTTTGAGAGCGCATTTGAGCGCTCTTGCGCTCAAAGAAGTTTATATGAGCATTGTAAATTATACTGTAAAATCTTGCTTTCATTAGCTTATGCGAAAATAAAGATGCTTTATAGGACAATCCAGGTTACTCTTCCGACGACCCAAGCGTATGCAATTTGTATGGCGTTGTTTAAACGCTTTAGATTTATGCTGCTGCTTTATCATCATCTGCCCAGGCTTTCAGCCGGACTGCGAGCTAGACGCGGCGGTGCGAAAAAATCCTTGCAATCGCACGGCACTGAACAATGCTCGGCGAAGACTGGTAGCACTCGTAGTTCTCGTAGTACGTGCGCAGTACATTTCGGCATGCAGACCCATGGCTAAACCATCCTAAGTTTATCAGCACAAACATGTATTTTGTTCGTGGCTTGAGGAATCGCTTTAACTTATTGAAAAAGTTTCGGGTGGCCACGCACCGGGGCAATCCTGACAAAGAGGCAAGCACAAGAGAACGCCACGGACTTGATACACGGAACTACGGCATGTGGTGTCAATTGTTGATACGACTTTTATTCACACACATTACAGACAGCATGATCGGGCGTGCGCCGGCTTCTGCGATTGGAATTGCGTCTCTCTCACTAGGTGCCCGGTCACCACACCCGTGTTCCGCGTGAAAAAGCACGGAGGCGTCGTCACTTGTGCTACCTGTAACCTTGTACAATATGCAGGCGTGCGAATGACACTTGAACGCGTGTGCTCTTATGCCGAGAGTACTCTGCCAGGCGCGAGCATCGTATATAAGGAAAACAGAAAAGGTGTTTTGATACGCACAAACAAGTTACTGTAGACATATAGAAACACGGAACTATGATGTCCTCATTTCGTCTTGCGGGGCACAAATGTTTCGTCCGCTGTCTCAAATACGAACACTACACAACCATCGCTGACCTGCCGTAACTGACCTGCGTTAATCGTGCATAATGGCTCCGTTTTGTGATGGTGCCCAGAGCACGATTTCGCTGAGCACTTCAAGTCCTCCAACTGCTTCATTCCGCTGCACGGTTCGTGGATACGTGCTCGTTCCACGCACTGTTCAGACCCCGTGGCTACTAACAGACTTTATAAACGTTGGTAGTTACAATAGCAAGGGATGACTTCTGGCCTTGTTGGTACAGCATATCTGATACAACACAATAACCGCGGGGAGAACACTGCGGAGCTAACACCGCGGCACATAGAATGGATACTGTCCCCCACTTTTCGGTACGAGACCTGCGAAAGCACACATGCCGCTGCCGCTACACCACGCGGTGCGCCACGTAACCATAGCAACACCACCATTGTGCCCAATCAATGTGGTCGCTAAGACGTCATTTCCCGCCAGGGTTGCCGTTGGGTGGACTTGAAGAGGAGCCAGAACTCAAACCAAAAGTAGCCAATGTAGCCATGCCATTTAATATTATCGCCAATTTGTAGCCAAGTGGAACAGAAGTGGTATTATGAGCAGATTCTTTAGTATTTATCAATAAATAATACCATTTTGAATAAGTAGGAGCATAGATAGCAACCGATAAGTTGTAAATAAGTTAAGTGAACGAATTATGATAAATTCATTACGCGTGCATATATTTTATGTAGGAAATATGAGTTCTTGCCAGACACAAAGTTATGTTAGAATATTCCAACCAGCAAGTCAGAAGGAACATGTATAAGTTGATACAGATTTTCGTTGAAGCTGCAGACCAAATTCTGGTTACAGGCCAGCAAAATTTTGTTGCAGATATCTGTTTTCCCAAGTTTACACGAGAATACGCACTGCGCATCAGAATTATGCGTAAAACTTGCTCGTAGCATCACAATAGATAGTGGCAAGCTTGAGCACCGAGCTGGCCACGTGCTCGTCACCATGGACGCAACTTGGCCACTCCGTATTTGGAGACGCGCTAAACGTCGCGTAAGGGTGCCTCGATGCGCACTAGCCCGCTGGTTGGTGGACGACCGTACGCATCCGCTGAAGCAAGAGAAAATCTTAAAAACAATGTGCTTCGTCCGCCAAAATGAGAAAAAATGGCTATTTAATGCGCTAAATCAGCACTTTAAAAGTAGCCAGAAAATAGCCATGACGCCAACTGCAAATATTCGTCGCCAGAGGGGTAGAAAAGTAGCGAATTTGGCGTAAAGTAGCCACGAACGGCAACCCTGTTTCCCCCAGACTTTTCTTCAAGCGCGCAGGCTGGGCAGGCCCTTTCCTCTGTTTTTTTTTTTTTTCCTTTCTTCGTGCGCCACAGCACCCACGTATCAGTGCGCTGCTAACAGATGGTACTCCCGCCCCAGGGGCGTAGCCAGGGGGGAGGGGGGGGGGGGCTTATAGGGCTGTAGCCTCCCCCCCCCCCCCCCCCCCCATGTATCGCCGACCAATAAAGCTACCTGCGCCGAAAATCCTGCATTTTTTCTAGAATACTTTTTTCCAGTCGAAAGGCCACTTCGGTGCGAACATTGCTGACACCTGGCGGCCCTCTATCTTGCTGTGCGGCCAGATGGCCAGATAAAGGGCCGCCAGAAATCATACCTTCAGAAATCATCTGTCATATCGTCAGGAATACCCTGCACACATTGGCGTAGTGCCATGGACTGCCACTTTGCGACGCAGCGGCGCGCTGATTAACGGGGCTCCGCTATCTCAAGCCGAGCCGTGCTTCCGCGAAGGAGTAAATATTATTGACTAGCCGGACGCTCGGGATTAAGCTATAGAGACGCTGTTGTCAGTGCACCGTTGCGGCGAGGACGTCTTGAACACAAAGGTAAATCTTGCTAGCAGAGGCCCCAAATGAGGGGTGGTTATCTCTGACGGCTTACCGCGAACAATTCGTTCTCTTGCACCTGTACGGGCATCGGGGAGTCGTTTTGGACAGAGACAACTGTCTTTTTGTCTAAAATGATGAAATTCCACGTGCCGCGCTGGCTTGGGATGAAGACATCGCTTCATTCCCATGAGGAAATCGGAGGTGCAGGATGCCTACGACATCTCTTTAGACGACGGAGACGTAAGGAACTCAGCCGTCACTCTGGCTCCTGATTAAAAGGAGCCCGGCAAACAGCGTAAATTTTTATTGCGATAGCAATTATATGGACACTCTCGGCTGGTTTTCGCCGTCGGCGTTGCCGTCGCCGTCATGTCCCGTATATGTATATGTATCTATATATTTATAAAAACCTCAAAGAAAAATAATCCAGAAAAATGTTTCCGACGCGCGGCATCGAACCAGGGACCTCTCACTCTGCAGCGCGCGGCGCTAACCATTCAGCCACGAAGGCGAACGTCCTTCAACGTTCAAATGGCGAGCTATTTATATACAGCGAGTTTTCACCGTGTTTTCAGCATTACCAGCGAGATGGTGCAAAGGCCGCGCTCAGAGGGGCTTAGCTTGGCGCCCAGTTCGTCGCGACGCGCGCTCTCAGTTGTTCCTAGCTCTCCGGCGCGCACTTCGCCCGAAAGGGGGGGGGGGGTAAATGCCCGTGCGCGCGCGCGCTTATCTCGCGGTGGCGGAGAATGGGGCTGTCGCCGGAACGATAGCGTTGTAGTTACCGGGCGCGCGAAGGTCACATCGCTCGCTGCAGTCCCCCCGTTTGCGAAAAGAGCACGCTTTTCAAACACAGCGAAGTAACAACTGTGACACTTGTTAGTTCGCGCTCGTCTGTACCTGTGAATACGTTTCGTGCGTCGTTTCTGTTTGAGCAGCGCGTTAAGTGTCGAGCTGTGAACGTTGTTAGTTGTCTCTCGTCTTGTGCGTGTTGTTTTCGTGCGTCATGTGCGCGTGAGCAGTGCGCTGCACTTTTCGACCTGCTTGCCATTCGTCGCTTGACATTCCAATTTGTTGCTATCGCATTCATTGCTTCGCCTTTTGGCGAAACTGTGACTTTTTTGGGATAAGTGGTGTTGAGAGATCTTGAATAAAAAGTGAATATCTCATCAAGCGTGTAAATGCATGTCTCTAAAACTCTGGAAACAAAGGAGCATTCAGGGGCTCATTAGCAAAACATCGCGTCGTCTGAGTACTATCAGGTAGCATTCCTGTAGTCCACAGGAAATTTTGCATTCGCTCCTTGTTCCAGTCAATGTGTTGGGGTCAAGGAAACAGGTCATAATTTCGCTTACAGGCACTTCATCTTAACATTACATTTCGCATTATTAAGTTCCGTAATCCGTGTGAATGCTTACTTACTTTTCTTGCAAATAAATCTTACTTAGTAGCACTTTCTAATAAGAAAGCGTAACAGTATATTTTTAGTTGAACCGTCAGGTGGAAAGGAAGACACAACTGTCTTGTGGATAGACAAAATTACGTAGTTTTGCTGTGCAGCACGCACTACCAGAAGGTAAAATTGATCACATTGTCTATGACGCAGCTCATACATGTATGTAGGTCTTCTGGGCGTAACGCTACTCTTTATTTGTTTCTACAATAGTAAGCGGGCAGATTTCGCGGGCAAGCTTATTCCAACAATGAGATGTAAGCGCATAAAAGAAATGCGCACACGTGATGTAAAATTGATTCAATCACTGTTCTTAACAAATTTCGATAAATTAGTTTGTCGTGGAACTCAGGAAATTATGACTTTTGGAATGGATTATACTCGACCGATTATGTAGACGGCGCACCAAACACGCGAGGAAAAAATATGAACATGCAAATACACAGTAAAATATAGCCAGGTTTGAATCTCCTGCATTATTTTCTATTATATTTCACATCTACAGTAATAAATTTATGCTTTCTAAATGACTTCTTGACGTGACTTGAGGGCAGAGAGTAAGCCGTATACGTCCCATGCATTTTGGCTATGTTGACAAATCATTTGCTCGGTACCTAAGAGGGCTATCCACATAATACATATATCATTTTCTTCTAAATTTTGTACTCTTTTAACTGTGTCAGATTTATCAAAGTTTAAGTAATTTTCTAATTTTTGTGAATATTCATGACTAGGACTTAAATTCGGAGTTAATCTGCATCTTCCCAAATTTTTAACACAAGAACTGTACATTGCATAATTTCAATCATGGTACAGTAGTTGTATATATTCATGCAGAATACTTGGGAAAATAATCAACTGGTTCTGTTTGAACATATAGGAAATAATCCCACGTAAGTTATAAAAAAACATTGTTTTGATATAATAGTGTAATATAATAAAAACAGCTGAAAAGCAGACATCTGTTGCCACAAACACCGTTCAATTATTTTATTTAGTAGCTACGAGCTTGGTAATCATTTCCAAAGTAATTTTTTTTCACTTCCGAGGTTGTCATTTTGCTTGTCTTGTTTATTTGGTGAGCTGTCGTGCAAACTCTATCCGCAAAGTGTCGTCGACTGTGATCAACTTCTTTCAGCAAATTGACCGTATTATGACCAGCTTTCAATCCCAATGATTTCTGAATGTCGGAATGTGTGATGCTGTCATCATTAAACGAAATAACAGTATCCAATGTCGCAATTTTGAATACCTTGAAGCCTAAACAAAGTCCAGGAAAGACTCCTCGATACAATTCCGATGAGCTTCCACCGCAGAGTTCGCATGCAGAATTCTGTCTAATTACATCAGAAATAGTAGTCATGCCCATTGGAGCACACCTGTTGCCACCCTGCTCGCGTTTCGCTTCGAGAAGCGCTGAACTTGAAGGCTGAGAAGTTCGGCGATAAAGAGCTTGCTGGTTCAGCGTACGCCACCTCAGTACTTCGCTGGCATTTATTCGCATTTACAAGACAACTCTATTGGCTGCCGCGAAATTTACACTTTCTGACAGACCTTCTTTACCCTCAACATCTTAAATTTTCGACAGGCACGACAGACACAGGGTGTAATGCAGCTTGGAGCTGAAAGTGTTTGAACAGACGTGCTCCGAAGAACAAGTGCGAATAAAAAGGCGCGCACCCTCTTCGGGCTGTCTTAGAAGTTACCCGACCAATTTCTTATACAGGGGTTTTCATGAAATTTGTGCGAAATCCTCAAAAATCAGGAAAATGCGATGTTTGTTCCCTGCCTTCACAACTTCATTTTCTGTAGCAGCGGGAATATAAAGATGGCTAAAGACGTCATTTGGGACGGTAATTAAGAACGTTGAAAAAATTAACTTTTTTTAAATAGTGGGCTTAGGCGGCTTAGGCCTCTAGTAGTTATTGTGGCGTAATGAAAACCAGCCAAGTTCAACGGTGAAACCGATACCGAAGCACTGGTGAGCGCCACAAGCAGACGACCAGAATGACGACACTGTTCAGGGCAAAGATCACAGAGGTACAGTTCTTCCGTGTTGTTAAGGTAAGGGACGCCATGCGTGCTATATTTACAAGCGCAGCCCGAACACCCACGCAATGAAGTCGGTCGATGGTTGATATAACGATGCTCTCATTCTGGAGGTCTCAGAATAATATGGCAGTTTCGCTTTTCCCGTGTTTCGGTTTCGGTTTCACCGCCAAATTTGGGTTAATTTCATCATTTCGAAGTTATTACTAGAGGGCGCTCATTCAAAATCTCCAAGTTGCAGTGAGTTCTTCCCATGGAGGACTTCAATTCTCCAATTTCGTCATAACCACGTAACTCCACTAATTAAAAAGCTAATCAATAACTTTCTTAATTACTGGTCCCAAATAATGTCTTAGGATGCCTGCTGCGACAGAAGAACTAATTTTGAAAGCATTGAACAAATAACGCATTCCCCTGATTTTTGAGGATTTTGGACTCATTTTTCGAAACACCCCATTATGTACAGGCTGACTTCAGGCAAGCGTTACGGCTTTCGCACAGGAATTTCGTTTTTAGAAAATTGGACCGTAAACGCGGGCCGCGTACGAGGGGCTTGTCCTGTGATTTGTGTTCGCTCACTATTTGCATTCGGAAAAAACGACATTTTCAGGCACAAAAAAAGCTCTTTTTCAGGAAAGCACGAATATAATATGCATAAAATGATACACTTCCCAAGTCTCAAAGAAGGAAAAGGTGATTATAATTCTGCCTTACCATGTGCCCTTAGCTGAAATGATTTACTCATGGTAACGTAAATATACGAGCCTTCCGACATTAAGCTTTCCTATACAAAAGTCATAGTAATATTTATTTCCAGTAACTATATAAAAATGCATGACGATTGCAGCGCGTAATAGATCCTGGCGGAAGTAATCTTCGAAGTAACCTGTTGCTACTCTTAAAAAAAAAAAAAAAAAAAAAAAAAAAAAAAAAAAAAAAAAAAAAAAAAACGCCAGGCCTGCGCGGAACTCGCAGCACAGTCCAGTCACAGCGAAAGCTGGAAGATTTGCCTTTCTGGAGCCTTTTTTGAACACTCTTGGGGCAACTACTACAAGCACACTTGCATGGTGCCCACTACGCCACAAATCATCATAACTTTTGTGTAGTGGGGAAGCCTCCACTATGCCATTATTCGTCATTCTTCGGAAAAGCGCGGTACCCGCTACACACTTGTAACGCATTATGGGCACTTTGTTGATGCTGTGGCTGACGACGAAGAACAATTGTGCCTGTGGCTTTTGTAATGGGTTGGAGCAATTGAACGACCCACTCGTTACGCAGTTCGCATTGTATGACGCCTGGTTGTTCACTTTACTGTTCTAAAACCGCTTCATTAGACATGTTAACGCGATTCCTTCACCCGACATAGGGTCAGCCTGCATAGGGTCAGTTTGCAACGCAGTTTCAAGCACCGACCGTAGCTCAGTGGTGGAGTACTGGGCGCAGAGGGCCCGGGTTAGATTCCCATTCTGTCATAGGTATTTTTTGTTTATTTACTTTTTTTTTCTTATTTCTCGCGATAGTGGTTACGGACACCGGCGGCGACGGGGGACAACTACGGACGCAAAAACGGCCCTTGTTGTGATCCCATAACAGCTTTCGCTGTTAAAAAGAGTGTGTATGACTGCTTTCGTATAGTACTGACGCGCCGGCGCACAATCTCGGAGGCCATGCATAAAGCAACAATCTAATCCGAAAGGAAAAAATTAGCACGCAATTAGTACGTTGTTGAAAGTAGCAGAGATAGATGTCATTTCAACATGCCCACATTTGCCTCATTGACACTTTGATAATTAGGTGAGTATTTTCGGAGTTACGAAATTAATTAGGACTAATTAATTAATTCAAATTAACGAAAAAAATAGTAGCGGCTACTACAGTATACTGGGAACATTATGCACTAGGTCTGCTTCGCCTAACGCCGTTCCTCTTTTTTTAAATCGTGCTGCGTGATAAATGGGACACCCTGTATATAAAGAGCCTTCTCAGACCGTGGCTGGTACGCCCAGCACATGTGGTCAGCATCCTTGAAAAGTACTCTAAGGTCTAACAACTGCAGACTTGAGTTCTGTGGAGGGTCAAAAAGTAAAATTCAGTTTCTTGGCCGTGGATTTAAAACTTGAAGGATATGTTTTGCGACTACGATCTAAGAAGGCTCTTTTACCGTATAATTCTTGCAACTCTAAGCTCGTTAAGAGGGGCATTGCCAAGTCCTGCCTAAGGTCGTCCTTGGTTAAGTCCTGCCATCACACAGTCCGAGTTCGTTTCATCTCCCACGTGGCTAGACTCCGAGAAGCAGTTTATCCGGAGGCTCTAGTAAATACTATAGCCGAGTCACTATTGAAACCCATTTGTAGGCATAGCGCAGCTTCTTGTGCTGACAATGCAGAAGGAGTAGAAAGGCGAGGATATTTTGTTTTGCCGTACGTCCACAAACTTTGGCATGGTATTAAGAAAGTGGTGAAGAAATTTGGCGTGAATGTTTTTTGTTCAACGCCATGCAAGCTGTTCCGCGTGTGCCCTCTTACAAAGGCTAGATATAATGGCAGCTGTGGCCCAAACCACAAACAAATGTTTGTAGGATGCAAAACGGAGGTAGTCTATGTGGGCCAAACTGGAAGATACCTCAATAAGCACCTGTTTGAGCATTCGTATGCTGTAAGTTGAGATAGTGGACAACACTTGGCGGTACATTCATAGACATGCGCAGGGTTCCCCTTCAGGGGGGGGGAGGCGAAGGCTCGTCGCAGCGCCCCCCTTCCCTATTTAGTCAATGTATGGGGCAGACTTTGCGCCCCCCCCCTTCCTAGGTGACTAGGGGCGGCGGCCGCCCCCTCTGCCCCCCTCGTGCGCACGCCTATGGGTACATTGTAGATCCTGCGCTAATTTCAAGCCACTCTATGAGCAAACAGAAGTGTTGGGGCGTGCCAGAGAAAAGAGGGCATGCGAAATATTGCAAGCATCGGTAATCTTGAGGCTTGGTCCAGATAAGTGCGTTAGTTAACCTTCTGTTTATCTACACAAAATAGAGCTTCCATTTTTAGGGTAGACAAAGGGACCTTGAATATAGTGTGTCATACTGTCGCGAGTGCTTGTGCGCATGTTGTGTTGTCAGAAGTGGAAGTTTTATGCTTTCGATAAATTCAGTTAGTCTGCGGCCACCCTGTCAACTTCTACTTATGTTCCGTCACCCGAGCAGTTTTTTTTTTTTCAGCAGTTTCAATGCCATACCAACTAGCCCCCCTCCAACGCACATTACTTCAGTGCCCATTTAAAGGAGCACTGACACAAAATTTCGAAGGCGAGATAATGAGTGAAATAGATGTATGTGGAGACATAGACAACGCCTACGAAATATCAAGGGCAAATATAGCCTAGAACATATTTAAAATCAATTTCAAAGTACATGCCGCACGACTGAGCGAGATGCGAGCCCCTCGCGACGCCGACATCAACGCGGTAGCAATGTAAACAAACTACGTCACGATTTTGTGTTGGCTGGTTGTTGGTTGTGCCCTTGCGCTACCTGCGATTTCTTCCTCCGTGTCACAGTTCTGCGTGGTCACGTGGCCAGCTTCGTTTATCTCGCTACCGGAACTGCTCCTGACTAGCTCGGTGCTCCTTGAAACCGAAACTGCGACTGGGCGCTCTAAAAACGTCTGTAAATAACTAACCGTCGCGCACTCGCGCAAACGAGGTTTCCAGCCGTGATAAGTGGGTCGTAAGTGTCGATAAGTGGGTCGTAATTCGATAAATTCGACAGTCGATAAGTGGGTCGTAAATTTCAACAAAAAAAAAAAAAACAAGGTGCAAAATTTTTGTGTCAGTGCTCCTTTAAGGTCGGTGAAGCGGCTCCAATGCTAGCAGTTAGTCTTAAAAGTTGGTTTTTGTTCAGCCGCCAGTTCGTAAATATATCAAGTTCTACATGTCGCCAGCTGGCCAAAAAAAGTGTTCTACCCTCTCAGCCATGGGTACGAGTAGGCGCTTGCTAGCACTGCCAGGATTATACGTACATATACGTGCCCATTAAAGTGGACGTGGGCAACGACCGCCGTCATAGCTCTATTGGTAGAGCATCGGAAGAGTTAATTCGTAAGGTTGCGGGTTCGGTCGCCAACGACGGCAAATTGTCTTTTTTTTTTTTTGTCAACTTTAATTCACTTCAGTTCATGTCGCCGCTTTGGATTGCTGTTCAACTGAGCTTGCTTTCTGGTTACCCACAGCGCTGCAAGCACAAGGCGCGAATGGGGAACGTAGTAGGACTTAAAGGCGGGACTGAACGCCATTTCAAGCAAAATACTGTTCTAAAACTCTAACCTCCTACATAAGCCAAAGCCAGCGGAGGCAGTGCTCTTTTCTGTCAAAAACACCCTGCAGTTTCCCATTCTAACATTCTCTAAGGGAGCTCATACGCTCCTTTAGCTTAAGCTATCACATTTTTTTTTTCCGAATGATAGAAGGGTGGGCGTGTTGGTAGAGATTGATTTTAAGAGACGCGGCCTTGCAAACTCGGACACAATAGAGAAGTCAGGACAATGTTTGTGTGGTCATCTCTCTTGTGTCCGTATATGCCCGCCCCGTCTTTTCAGTTACGTAAATACAACATCCATATTTTCGCTTTTGCTTCTTACCCAACGAATGTATGAGGCCGCTGAGATCTTCGACTAGGTAGGACATCTGATACTGCTTGGCATTGGATGGCTTCGAAGACTGTCCGTACCCCCGCATGTCTGGAGCGACCACCCTGCAGAGATAAATCAATGAAGGATACTCGAATAAATTAAGTAAACACGTAACACTGTGTTCAAGGCAGCGTTGTCTTAATTGAGCAAGCCGATCATTCCTCATGGCGAATTAACCTTAACTCATTAGCAAGCACTGGTCTTCGCGTCCCTGCTGCTGCTTTGGCTTCGAAGAGATGAAGCCGGGGTATACGTGTGAAATAATTGCGATACTTTGTTAATCAGACCAAACGAAGGCTTATAAGCCTGTTCAGATTACATTGTACTATGGCAAAGGTAAGCACTTCCCAGCCAGAAGGTTGCCGATTCCATTGAAGTTATGTAAATACAGCGTTTCAGTAGCTCTTACAGACCCCAACTGTGCTCTTTTTGTCGATATACTTCATTAGTAAGATAAATTTCATAACGCCAAGGGTTAAATCATGGATTGATGACTATCATCATCATCACCCTATTTTACGTACGCTGCAGGGCGAAGGCCTCTCCGAATGATATCCTATCGGCCCAGTCCTGCCCGATGGGATTCCATTTGATGTCTACAAATTTCTGAATTTCATCATCCCACCTAACCTTCCACCACTTTCGGCTGTGTTCCACATCTCTTTGCATCCATTCCATCGATTTGACTGACCGTCGGTCATGAGCTTGTATCAAGCTTTCCAGCCATATCGCTCGAAAAAATGGACGCTCCGAACGAATGCGCCCACAAGACGCATTTTACAGCTATAAACTACACGGACCTGCATGTTGCACTCGCATCCTTGCGGTTATGCCATGTATGCATACGTGAATCGTGGGGAAAAATATCTCCGAGATCGTTCATTGATTAACAGTCTATTTCAATTACGGCACACTAATGAGTAATAGCAAGCCAAATAATTCCACGAGTCATTCCTCTAGAAGTCCGCTATCGTTTACTGGCCGCCAATATGCGACGCTGTTGCGTAAAGAATTGTCACTGAAGTTTCAGCTGTTTCTCTTCAGTTTGAATCGCCCACCCCAACTGGGCGAGTTGGTGTAATCCTAACGCGACTTCGCGTCATTGCCTTTCTCCGCGAATCATTCGGTGTCGGCGTTATACATGAAAAATACCATAGCCCATTATAGTGCGCGTCACTTCGATGCTCCATTTTTGTCATTTTCACGCTTACCTTTTACGGTCTCGCAATAGATTGCGATTCCGTCATTAGAGAATGTAAACGCGCATTCTGGCGCATTCTGGCCAGAAATGCCAAATATATTCCTTAGCATCCCTTTAGTATTCTCAAATGCACGCGTATCCCAGCATCTACAGGGGTGGCCACGACTTTCCTTCACGCGATGGTTAAAGCAGAGAAAACACTTACACTGCTCCCATAACGAAAGATAGGGGATTGAGGTTAGGAAAGAAGTTAACACGTGCATCTCATAACAGATTATACAACAGTGTCTTGATAGCCGGAGGAGAGAGGATAGGAGTGGTCACCTTTCCAGAAGAGTGCCCATCAAAACCGCAATTCTCTTTCTCTCGTACACTCCCCCACCTCCACGCTGCACCGTACTCACTGATAGACGGCAGAAATAAGCACCTTTATAACCTCAAACTTCTATTATGAGTCGCGAGCGCCACCGCGGTGGTCAGATGTTAAAACGTCCATTTCCCCTGCTGGAAATATTCGGCTCGATTTTCAGGGCCGCTGGGCGCCCGTTGATTTTTCGGCGCTCGGCAGTGTTAGTGCTTATCAAGAGAGGGTCGCTTATCTCTTCGCTGCCCTAGGCGGAACATGTATGCTTCTGTCCTAGCATATATGTGCCGTTCGCAAAAAGGCTGTGTTTGCAAGACCTAAGGCACTGGCTCCACAGCAGTGTGTTCGGCGTGACACAACCCGGCACGATTTAACCGCGAAGAAAGGAAACGTTCTGCTACAGTAAGAAAAGAATGTAGTTACCAGTACTTCTTCTTGAGCTCGAGTATCTGCTTGCGCCACGTGTACCAAATGTCGGGAAAGCCGTGCAGCAAAATCACCAAGGGCTTGTCTCGGCTTCCGGCAGAAACATAGTGCAACGTCACACCATCCTGTTGCGAAAAAATAATAACAATGAGGAAAGCTTACACGCATATCGAGTATCGTTTCTTCCCCTGACAGCGCAGCTGTTTTAGTTCTCGGCCGGACGCAAGATGAGCGTCGAGGGCAGTCATGCTTCCTTTTCCAGATACACCAATAGGAAACGCAGTTGCCTCTGTCACGGACGGAGCGGTAGCCGCCCACTGAAAAGGGGAAGCGCTGGATCGAGCGAACCGAAACGTGCGGTGTGTGTGCGATGCACTCAAACCGAACACTTTTGTGGCGATAGTCCCAGTGGGGGGTAGTGATGGCACGGCAGTGGTAGGGGGGAGGGTATCCGTGCAATCAATGTGTCGCCATGCCGTTCTCTGTGCATCTCTACTCTACAAATAACACAATCACAGACATCCACACAAAATCACGAAACATCCGATGGCAAATCACAGAAAATAACGAGAGAAACAACGCAGAACCGCAGCTCCACTGTTTCTGTAGATTTCACACTGGGTGGAACTGTTTTTTTGTTTTTGTTTTTTACGTGAATCAACATGTGATGGACTAAGCTCTACGTTGCATGGAACGGTTTTTGCTGTTCTTTTTTAACATATTTCTCCTTGTGATAATATTTGTCTGAGATTATATATTTCATTTGTAATGTTAAGTGTCGTCTCAGCTCTTGTAATTAATGCCTACATATGCGTTTTCAGGGCGGACCACCTTAGGGGGCCGGGTTGTCGTACGCTGTCGTACGCTGTCGTATGCTGTCATTGTCGTATGATGTCGTAGCTTGGTGTAGCGCTGGCAAAACCACATATGGCACAGCCATTTGAGTGCGCGCTCTAAAGAAATAGAAGTCTTCTTCCCCTTGTTCTTCGAGTGCCTTGATGATGATAGAAATAAATATAAATAAGGAGAAAAACACGAAAAAAATGGAAAAGAGAAGAAGAAAGAAAGAGGAGGAAAGAAAGAGAAAACCGAAGAGAAGCAAAGAAGGCTGCCCAGCTCCGCACTTCCTTCAGGCTTGGCACCACTAGTGCGAAGCTGCTTTAATTTTTTTTTTTTCGTATACGACTGTGTCATGCATCTGGTTGATAATGACATTAGCTCATTGGAGGTCGAACAGGGAAACTCTCATTTTGCAGGTAGGTGAAGTGCCGCATTTGTTTGTCAGCTGAATTACTCAATTTTTAGAAGGCGGTAAATTAGACACAATAATTTTTTCAGTTTACGTCCGGTATCGCTGCTCCACTTCTTTCCTGGTTCATCAGGAAATTCGCTCTGAATGCTATGTGTAAGACATGCTGACATTCCCAGCGCGTTACCTCGCTAGAGGCGTTCGTTTTATGTCAGTGGCCATATACAGGTAAAAAGTAGGCAAGAAGCATGTTCAGGGTAAAATATGTAGACGAGTAGGGATGAAAATTCGGTGAACGGAGAACGTTGTTGCCTCCTGCGACGTTCTTTGACCATCGATGTTTATGTCGCATTGAGAGGTAACAAGCGAGCAACACATAAAAGTTGTATTTGGCGCTGATAAGAACGTGCATGTACCGGGCATGCCCCACTTGTTTAGTCGCATCGTACTTTCTCTGCTCATCGTCATTTTCATAACTCAATATTGTTCTACATTAGCAGCTAGCAAGCTACGGATAGCGAGTAGGTCAGGTCAAATAATTGCCCACTACCTCTTGATTGACGTAATAATTTTGACGACGAGTGGACGTAAGGAATCTGTACAAATAAAATGATTAAATGGTTTGTTCCGTCATTATAGCAGAAATAAGGCCTCGAAAGACGCGTATCCTCTCCCGCGCGCGGGAAGTTCGCTTCCTTGCGACGCCATTGCACCGTGCTCAAGGACGACGTGGTTCTTGTTTGTCGTTCATGTACCTTCCAACCTGCCTTCACATCTCGTTATAGTGGCCGAGTTGTGCAGTGGACAGTTCGATCGGCCCCCTCTAGGCCGCTAAGAGTTGCAAACATTGCGTGAACATCGAGTGATGCATCTTGTCATTGCCTGAACTCACGTACATCCAAAGTGACGAACTCGTGAGTTCCGAGGGCAGGGTCCTTAAGGCAGTCCGGCTCTTCCGTCCTCTCCTTGACCTCGAGCACCGAGCGGCCCTTGAGGCAGACTGCTGCCGCAATGCACAGGCACATCCGCAGTAGGTGGTATGCGCCGAATATCAGGAACAGGACTCCGCTTACGGCAGGCCACAGGGCGTTGTACGTTGTCGTCGCCAGGAACCAAGTCCTCAGCAAGCTCCACAGCATGTCTCTGTAAAGGACCGGCTCATCATTGTTAATATACCCAGCTGGGAAAACGTCGTTTAGAAATGTGCGAATGGGTGAACTTTCAGACCGAATTGAATAGTACCAGAAGTGAAAATTAAGAATCAGATATCCAACACGTTGCGGACAGTTTCCGAATATTAACAGGCATTCTCACAACCATGGTAAAGTGAGGTTTCCATCTTAGAATTCTTAATTTGAGCGTCAGAAGCACGAATGAAGCATCGCGAGCAAAGGGCCACATTTTCCTCGCGTTCATATTGCCACGCGCGTTTCTTTTACTGTATTCGGTTTCCGCCCACAGACTATCAGTAGTACTCGGCGCAGACCGCGCCTTATTGTTCCAGAAGCTTCTCGCTTGTAGTAGATCGTTTTGTTAAGATTGCACGCAAGACGGTAACACTCAAGATTATTCCAGAGCTCGCGCGACGACTAGTGATAAGGCTAGAATGTTGGACGCGTGATTTATAAAAGCCGGCGCGTTCCAACGAAGTTCAGTTGATCGACGGCCGACACTGTATTCGCCGCTGTCAGTGCCAGCGTTTATTGCTGTAATCTCACCTTCCGTTTACCGGCCACAAGTTCGGCCCAAATAAAGTGTTTCATCTTGGACTACTGCCTAGTGCCTTCGTCAACGTCACGACCACGTGACATCTGGTGGAGGTGCTGCTCCTTTCATGTACCGGACGCCCCCGTCAAGCCGTGAACCCAGCCCAAATCGTGACGAAGACACCGACCTTTTCACGGACAGTCGAGCCAGCCGCCGGCTGAAAGGACTACCCCCGCAGCACGGACTACTGCCCGACAAGCCGAAAGCCACGGCGACAAAGACGAAAGGCACGATGACCACCGCTGTGTCCCCTACAACCATCGTGATGCAGCCACCCAGAGAGCCACCGAGCTTCCACGCATCGCCTAGCGAAGACCCGGAAACCTGGCTAGAGACGTACGAACGAGTCGCGACCTTTAACAACTGGGACTCCGAGGAAAAACTGCGCCGCGCGTACTTCTACCTAGAAGACGCCGCGAGGACGTGGTTCGAGAACCGAGAATCCACGTTACAAACCTGGGATCTCTTTCGGACGACGTTCCTAAGCACGTTCACCAGCGTGGTCCGCAAGGAACGGGCCGCCGCTATGTTGGAGACCCGTGTGCAGCTGCCCAATGAAAGCATCGCTATCTACACGGAGGAGATGAATCGCCTGTTTCGACACGCCGACCCAAGTATGCCCGAAGAGAAGAAAGTCAGGTTCCTAATGCGAGGTGTGAAACAAGAACTCTTCGCTGGCTTGATAAAAAACCCGCCGAAGACGGTCGCCGAATTCGCCTCCGAAGCCTCGACAATTGAGAAGACGCTCGAGATGCGGACTGTCACGAGTAAGAACTACGTGGCGAAAAGACGACGAAGCCAACGAAGTATTCGAAGAGGCAAGAGCGCGTGATCAGAATATTCCAGAGCGCTCGAGGCACGTGGACCCGAACCGAAAAGGAAGACGAAGAGGCGAAGCGGGAGGCTGGATCGCCAGCTGATGGCCTGGTGACGGGAGCGACGGGCGTTCGAGTCGGCTACCGGTGACGCGGGCGTCCCGAGGTGTGGCCGGCGTACTCGACGGCGTTCGAGCAAGGCTCCTCGGGGATGCGGCTACCGCGCCCGGCAAGCACGGACGTTCCCGGAGCAAGCCCCCCTTCTGCTGCAGGCCACCAAAGGCAATCCCCGGAGTGCCACGTGATCGGTGGGACACCACGCCGGGTCAACGCGACGACGACGTTAGGCCTAACGGGCTTAGCGGTCAGGCCAGCGGTACGACGGCCTGCTTGTGGACAGGCTACGACTGGCCTGCCGGGCTTCGGAGTGTACACCAAGAAGGGTGAAGGCATCACGGGTTACGACTGCTGACCCAACAGGAACGGCGACTTTGGACATTGGCAACTAGGGTCAAGTAAGGCCGGCCCAACGCGGTATAGTTGTTATAAGACTGCAGTGACAGGCGAAGAGTAGGGCAGTTTAGTTATGGAGTAGGTTGCTGGTCTGAGTTGGAAGTACAACCGCAACCACGGCAATACAACCGCCGCTTCTCGGCTACAAGCTATGCCGACATCCAATCGCTGAGAACCGCCGACTTGCGTGAGACGATCCGAGCGATCGTGCAAGAGGAGCTGCGAAAAATTCTACCTTCAGCGCAGCCTCAAGTGGATTCCATCGCTGACGTCGTACGCCAGGAGATCCAGCAATCACTGGGCATTCCGCAGCCTCCAGAGCCGCAGCTGCAAGCCATGAGCTACGCTGCTGCAGCCCGACGCAGTGCACCTCCTCTACGCCCCCGTCAGGACGGCACACAGCCGCACTACCGTCGCGAGACGCCCCCGCCGCCACCACCGCCGCCATCTCACCCGCCTCTCAGCCAGCGCTACACGCGCAGAAAGACCGACATCTGGCGCGCCCCCGACCACCGCCCACTATGCTACCACTGCGGAGAAGCCGGCCACACTTACCGCCGCTGCCAGTACCGCCAGATGGGACTGCGTGGTTTCGCCATCGACGCGCCGCGTCCACAGCGGGGTGAAAGACCACGCGACATCGCCGACTACCTCGCAGGAGCTCAGTGGACACCCCGACGACCATCCCGCTCGCCGTCGCCTGGCCGCTACATGTCACCGCACCGCCGGCAGTAGGCTGGCCCAAACCGGGGGCCGATCTCTTAGCCCTTACTCGGAAAACTAAGGGCAGCAACCGATGGAGGTGCGGTTGCTGTACGACGAACTACCGAAGATCCTCCGCCGCCGACGACGACGCCGCGACGAGACCTCAAGAACCCGCACAACCCGGACGCAGCCCTGACGTCGAAACTTCGCGGCCTGAAGATGACCTGACGAAGCAACATCGAAGCAGCGGTACAAACCGTCGTAGCCGTGACCCGACGCCGCGACCCAACCGCAACAAACGACGACGAACCAGCGACCTCGACGTAATATTCGACGGCCACAACGTCACCGCTCTCGTCGACACTGGATCCGACTATTCCGTCGTCAGTGGGTCTTTCGCGACGAAGTTGAAGAAAGTAAAGACTGCTTGGCAAGGCCCTGAAATCAGGACCGCTGGGGGTCATCTAATAACGCCGGCCGGTGTCTGCACCGCAAGAGTCACCATCAATAACCGGACTTATCCCGCCAGCTTTCTAATTCTGCAGCACTGCTCCAGGGATGTGATACTTAGGATGGACTTCCTAAGTCAACACGGCGCCGTCATCGACCTGAGGTCTGAGTCGATAACACTGACTTCAGAAAAAGCGTTGCCGCCCCACACGTCGCCGGAGAATCATGCCTTGAATGTAATAGAAGAGCAGGTCACCGTTCCGCCTCTTTCCAGCGTCGTCATTTCCGTCGGCACCGAAATACCCGCTAACCTTGAAGGCGTCGTTGAGAGCGATCAGCACCTGCTTGTGAACCGTCAGATTTGCGTCGCAAGAGGCATCGCCGAGTTGCGCGACGGCAAAGCAAAGGTACTGCTTACAAACTTCAGCCACGAATATAGGCACCTCAACATTGGTACGATGGTCGCCTACATCGAGAAATTCGTGGACACCAGCAATGCTTTGGCCCTCTCCGATACTGCCGAATATTCTTCGACGAATCGAGGTCCTGAAACAGATTTCGACGTCAACCCCAGCCTCCCAAAGCAGAAGCAAGACCAGCTCAAGAATCTGCTCCTTCAATTCAAGGACAGCTTCTCATCGTCGTCAAGAATTCGACAGACCCCAGTCGCCAAGCATCGTATCATAACTGAAGAAAATGCCCGACCAGTCCGTCAGAGCCCGTATCGAATTTCGACGCGAGAACGCGAAGCCGTAAAGAAGCAAGTCGACGAAATGCTACGCGACGACATAATCCAGCCGTCCAAGAGTCCCTGGGCGTCTCCCGTGGTGTTGGCGAAGAAGAAGGACGGGACGCTACGTTTCTGCGTCGACTATCGTCGCCTCAACAAGATCACGAAAAAGGACGTGTACCCCCTCCCACGGATAGACGACGTCCTGGATAGACTCCACAACGCGAAGTACTTTTCGTCGATGGACCTGAGGACGGGCTACTGGCAAATCGAAGTCGACAAGAGAGACCGAGAAAAGACTGCCTTTAAAACACCAGACGGCCTGTTTGAGTTTAAGGTCATGCCTTTTGGTCTTTGCTCGGCCCCCGCGACCTTCCAACGCGTTATGGATACTGTACTGGCCGGCTTGAAGTGGCAGACTTGCCTTGTGTACTTGGATGACGTCGTTGTGTTTTCCTCGAACTTCGACGAACACCTGCGGCGCCTTGAAGCTGTACTTCAAGCAATCAAGACCTCCGGACTCACCCTCAAGCCAGAGAAGTGCCGCTTCGCGTACGAGGAACTTTTGTTCTTGGGCCACGTGATAAGCAAATCCGGAGTACGCCCCGACCCGCAAAAGACAACCGCCATCGCTGCTTTCCCGCCACCCACCGACAAGAAGGCCGTGCGTCGATTTCTCGGCTTGTGTGCCTATTACAGGCGGTTCGTTAAAAAAATGCGCCCACCTCCCCGAAGGGGAATCGTGAGGAAATGCGAATGCATTTCGCGCGCGCTTCACTCCATTTATATATGGTGGTTGTGGTTCGAAGAAAGAAAAAGGCGCCTGATTTCTGCAGCCCGGTCGGGAGCAAGGCGCAGCGCCCTTTTTTTTTTTGCTTTTTCTTGTTTTTTTAATTGTTTTTATTTATTTTTTTAAATTTTTTTTCATGTATAGCTTCGCCGAGCTCCGCCGCAGTCCGCTTTTAGTTCACCCGCACGCTGCGAATTTTTATTGTTCAACAACGCACAGGAGAAATCTCCCACCGGCACCACCTTGGAGGTCAAGATTCATTGCCATATATACGGGGTGGCCAGTGAACGGTTGTGCAGCGCGAGCAGTCGGTTTTTTCAACCAAGAAACTCGCTAGCAGACGCTGCCTGTGTCGGCGTCGCGAGGCGAGAGAGGGAGAGGGGGGGGAGCGTAGGAGAGGAGAGAGGGGGGCGCGCATGCGCAGTGGGAGTGTGGACGCTGCGGGCAGAGATGCCTAGAGAAGAGAGGGGGGGGAGCGTAGGAGAGGAGAAGAGAGGTGGGACGCGCATGCGCAGTGGGAGTGTGGACGGCGCGGGCAGGGATGCCTAGAGGAGAGAGGGGGGAGCGTAGCAGGGGAGAGAGGAGGGGAGGCGCATGCGCAGTGAGGGGTGTGGTTGCCGCGGGGAGGGATGCCTAGAGGAGAGAGAGGGAAAGAGGAGGTTTTTTATTTTTATTTTTTTTTTGAAAGGGTTTGCGCATGCGCAGTAAGGGTGGTCACCTCCTCAACCTGTCCTCCTCCTCCTCCTCCGCGGACAACGCCAACGCCGGACGCCTGACATAGCCCGACTATGAAATGCATTCGCATTTAAAACTTCGCCCGCATCGCCGAGCCTCTCACTAACCTGACCAGGACCGACGTCGAGTTCAAGTGGGAAACGCCGCAGGAGGAAGCATTTCAAGAACTAAAACGACGCCTGCAAACGCCTCCGTTACTTGCGCATTTCGACGAACACGCCGAAACAGAAGTGCACACCGACGCGAGCAGCGTAGGACTCGGCGCCATCCTTGTGCAGAGGACGGACGGACTGGAAAGGGTTATCAGTTATGCTAGCCGGTCGCTATCAAAGGCAGAGGCCAACTACTCCACAACAGAAAAGGAGTGCCTTGCCATCATCTGGGCTACATCAAAGTTTCGCCCCTACCTTTACGGCAGGCCCTTCAAAGTTGTGAGCGACCACCACGCCTTGTGTTGGCTAGCTAGCTTGAAAGACCCTTCTGGTCGCCTCGCACGGTGGAGCCTGAGACTTCAAGAATTCGACATCACCGTCGTTTACAAGTCCGGAAGAAAACACTCTGACGCCGACTGCCTGTCTCGTGCCCCCGTCGACCCACCGCCGCTGGACGACCAGGATGATGACGGCTTCCTGGGAACCATAAGTGCCGACGACTTCGCCGAGCGACAGCAAACGGACCCGGAACTCAGTAGCCTTATCGAATACCTCGAGGGCAAGAGCGCTACTGTTCCGAAGGTGTTCAAGAGAGGACTGGCGTCGTTCTTCTTGCGAAACGGAGTCCTCCTAAAGAAGAACTGCTCGTCCCTTCGAGCCAAACATTTTCTCGTGGTTCCATCAGCAATGAGGCCAGAAGTCCTCTAGGCCCTACACGACGACCCGACGGCTGGACATCTCGGTGTTTCCCGCACGATCGCAAGAGTACAGGAAAAGTACTACTGGCCGCGCCTTGCCGCCGACGTCGCCCGCTACGTAAGGACGTGCCGAAACTGTCAGCGACGGAAGACACCGCCAACAAGACCAGCAGGCTTCCTTCAGCCGATCGAGCCTCCTCGGCGACCGTTCCAGCAGATCGGGATGGACCTCCTGGGGCCGTTCCCAACGTCGACTTGCGGAAACAAATGGATCGTCGTAGCCACCGACTACCTCACCCGCTACGCCGAAACAAAAGCCCTGCCCAAAGGCAGTGCCGCCGAGGTAGCCAAGTTCTTCGTTGAGAACATCGTTCTTCGACACGGCGCCCCAGAGGTTCTCATCACCGACAGAGGCACGGCGTTTACGGCTGACCTAACCCAGGCGATATTGGGATACAGCCACACAAGTCACCGCCGGACCACCGCGTACCACCCACAGACCAACGGCCTGACCGAGCGTCTAAATAAGACCATCGCCGACATGCTGGCCATGTACGTCGACGTCGAGCACAAGACGTGGGATACCATCCTTCCGTACGTGACCTTCGCGTACAACACGGCCGTACAAGAAACGACGCAGATGACGCCATACAAGTTGGTCTACGGACGGAGCCCGGCAACGACGCTCGACGTCATGTTACCAAACGTCACCGACGAGGAAAACATCGACGTCACCGCCTACCTACAGCGCGCCGAAGAAGCCCGACAACTCGCCCGCTTGCGTATCAAGAATCAACAGATGACTGACAGCCGCCGCTACAGTCTTCGACGACGGTTCGTGGAATACGAGCCCGGCGACCGAGTTTGGGTGTGGACGCCGATACGCCGACGTGGACTCTGCGAAAAACTCCTTCGGCGATACTTCGGGCCATACAAAGTGCTTCGACGACTAGGCGCTGTGGACTACGAGGTTGTCCCGGACGGCATTACGAACTCTCAACGGCGCCGTGCGCGACCTGAAGTCGTCCATGTCGTGCGCCTCAAGCCGTTTTACGTGCGGTAGTGGACCTGAGGACTGTACTTTTTTTTCATTGGACTTTCTTGCTTGTGCGTATTGTTTATTCAACTTTCTTGATTTATTGTCGTTATTTATTGTTGCATGTATTTTTCCCATGTGTTCTGTTCTAAGCATCGGGACGATGCCTTTTCAGAGGGGGGCATTGCCACGCGCGTTTCTTTTACTGTATTCGGTTTCCGCCCACAGACTATCAGTAGTACTCGGCGCAGACCGCGCCTTATTGTTCCAGAAGCTTCTCGCTTGTAGTAGATCGTTTTGTTAAGATTGCACGCAAGACGGTAACACTCAAGATTATTCCAGAGCTCGCGCGACGACTAGTGATAAGGTTAGAATGTTGGACGCGTGATTTATAAAAGCCGGCGCGTTCCAACGAAGTTCAGTTGATCGACGGCCGACGCTCTGTTCGCCGCTGTCAGTGCCAGCGTTTATTGCTGTAATCTCACCTTCCGTTTACCGGCCACAAGTTCTGCCCAAATAAAGTGTTTCATCTTGGACCACTGCCTACTGCCTTCGTCAACGTCACGACCACGTGACAATATAACTCTTCGGGGAGTGTCCAATCATTCTCAAAGTGTGGCTTCCCGAGTGACGTAGTATTTCGCATTAGGCAAGTTGTCATGTTTTCTGCCTATACTACGTCCCCGGTTAAGGAATAAGTCGTGAATTGCCACAAATTCTGTAATTGATTTGGTAAAGATAACATTTTGAAATATCTGTAATCTTTCCGAAAAAATATTCGTACGTGGGAATATTTCTACTTAATGAGCCGAATTGAATACGACATTATTCCATTTCTTATGCGAAATTTTCGAACGTTCGCACACTTTAGCAATCCAGCAGCGTATCGATCCCAACCTATAACTGAGACCCAAGATAACTTCCGAGCTACTCATGTTCTGGAATCTAACGAAGAAACTATCATCGCTACGTCGTATTCTCTGGCACCTCACTCTTGCCTTTAATGCGACAGCGTTAAAGATCTCGTTCCACGGGAACTCAGGTGTCGTTGGTTGGGAGCGAAAAATCGGCGCTGTCCGTGAGCGAAAATTCGAGACATATGCAAATAAACAAATAAAAAAAATTAGGTTCGAGGGAGAGTCGAAGCCCGGCCTTCTGCGTGGCAAAGGAAATGTTCTAACACTCAGCCACGCCAGGGAAGGAAACCGCTGCACTTAGATTTACATTTCAAAATTTAATCATCAGGCATATTTAAATACAAATCACACCCAGGAAACTACTCTAGAGCGTCACTAGAACGTTCATATCGTTACGGAGAGTATTTATTCAGTAAGAACTGATCGAGATAACGCTGCAAAGAGCGCACAGGAATTTGCAGGTCAAGATAGCAGCTCCAGACTCAAACCCACAACAACAACGTTGTCGTCTTCCTCCATTAGGTGTCATTTCAGCGTCCGCGCCAGAGTGACATTTCCATACCCGTGACATTTCCCCGGCCGGTAAACCACCGTGAGTGCCTGCTATGGTTAAATGGGCGTGTCACCGTTGTATGGCTTTAGACGGGAAGCGTGGACTATGTCATGTTGAATTCCAATGGCGGAGTCGGAGCAAGTTTGTTCGAATGACAGGGTGAGAGCAAGAGTCAAGCCTTCCAATAGGAAAGTCGGGGTGCATTTAGAGCGGGAGTCATTCCGTGGAGCAGGAAAAGTTGCTCCGCCAAAATCGGCGGAGTGGAACCGGAAGTCGGCGTTACGTACTTCCTTTAACACGTTTGCCTGCTTGGGGGCGCCGCCAGTAGTCGCTTGTTTTGGTGGTAATTGGGGACGACATGGACGAGTCGGCAAATTATGCAGCATTACTTCCGCTGCTCGATAGCGACTGCTCCGAGCGGGAAGGATGTTCCTGCACGAGCGATTCATCGGATAGTGACAGCGACACTGAAACTGCTGCGGACGAGCGGGAATTCGACAGAATTCGACAGCCGAATGGAATAACTGTATGCAAGGTACTCTGGGCGCTCGTCACTCGTAAGATAGACCTTCCGCTTCCGCCTAGCTCCAGCGGCACGTGTTGTGTTCCAATCACGGATCCGGGGGGGGGGGGGGGGGGGGTTGCTCTACGCCAGAGTCAAGTGCTCACTCGCGGAGGTTATCGGCTGCTCCGACTCTTCCATTGGAATTCAACATCAGTTCTCGGTGTAGCAGTCGATGAGTTTGTTGTCCGGGAAATCTTAAAGGTGACAGGTGTCACTTGACACAGGACTCGGTAGCGCCCGACGTATCGCGATAATAGCTTCCGGCCGAGGCCAACACGCCGAGATGGGCGCCACAGTAGAACGAGAGAGCCCAGAGAAAAATCTTCATCCCTATGTCGACGATCATAGAGGGACTTTTGTGCTGTCTGCGACGACGATAACCGAGCGCGGGCTACACTGCGTGCCATGAGAGCACGGGTGATGGTATCTTGAGCACTTGAAGTGGTGGATGGTGGGTCAGATTGGAAGCAGGGTGTCGAAAGGTAGTAACGGATCACGGCCAAAAAAAAAGTCAAATGATGAGTAGCCGGCTGTTCCGTGACGCGACGAGTTGTAGGCGAAGGTGACGAACGGGAGGGTCAATGATCCCATCAGTGTGGTCGCCAGAAACGTACATGGAAAGCACGTCTGTCAGTGTGCGGTGGAGGTGTTCCGTAAGTCCTTTAGTCTGAGGGTGGTAAGACGTCGCGAAGTTGTGACGAGTAGCACAAGATGTTATTAGAGTAGCACAAGACGAGTAGCACAAGATGCTCCTTAAAGATGTTATTCTGTTCATCGCGGAGGTTCAGCATTTCTGTCAGTCTTACTCTTTAGCGGCTATGCAGACCAATAAGAAAGATTGGGTCACAGGGCAATATCCTGTCCTTTGTCACATCAAGGTACCTAATATTGACAGGGTTGATTTCAAAATCCTTTTGCAGTATTCTCTGCAGAACATCCAAAAATAACGCTGCATCATAAAAATCAATAAAATAATGATCATTAGTCTCAGGATTTTTGCACAATCAGCAATTTACGTGCCAGGGAACACAGAATCCTTTAGTCCTTGGACATGTCTTCACAGAAAGAGTGCCTGTGTGCGTCTTGGAAAGGAACTCTTTGTCTCCAGAGAGACGCACAATTTTTAAAAACTCGAATTAACACATCAGACACCTGACGATCGGCTGAACGTAGCCCTGTATTGGAAAGCAAACATCAATAACATTTCTGACCAACTTCTTTCGGCTTGCGCTAAATAAATAGGTTATTGAATATCATGTTTGCAGAAGTAGTACGGCATGAACAATTTCTTTTTTGAAACCCAATAATAATATGCGGGGTTTTACGTACCCAAAACCATGATATGATTATGAGGGACACCGTAGTGGAGGGCTCCGGAAATTTTGACCACCTGGTGTTCTTTAACGTGCAGTGACATCGCACGGTACACGGGCCTCTACCATCTCGTCTCCATCGAAATGCGACAGCCACGGCCGGGATCGAACCCGCGACCTTCGGGTCAGCAGCCGAGCGCCCTGGCCACTGATCCACCGAGGCGGACTTTTTGAAACCCACAGAGCGAATAATTTTCCACGCACGACGACACAATAAGGAACGGTAGATGAACCGAGAAACGTCGTTTAGTCACCTCTCGTAGAAACGGATGTGTCACGTCGCGATAGTAAATAAAACGCGCGACTAATTGCCGTAAAATGCGCAAAGCCCACAGCACCCCACTCGGGCGCAATAAGCAAATTATCTCTCTTCATTGGTTTCCAAGTAGAACGCCAGACGAAGCGGCCGAATATCCTCTAAAATAAATTAATGCTTTTTCTCGCACACTGAGGGACGTCAAGAACATAAATTAGTTTGACAGCTAAATATATATCGCAGACCTTCGCCCTTCCAAAGACGGACAGTCCTCTTCCACCCCAAGCCCCAGCTGCATGGCGAAGTTTTATGCCACAATCAGACGTGTGCATTACTGTTGCGGAATTCATCAAGGGGAACGCCAAGATAACGTGCAGTATACCCGTGTCCCAACGAATACCCGCATACTGCGATGGAGTGACTGCCCACTGTGCAAACAAAAATCCTCGGGACTTATCAATATTAACGGATGCACCAATGCCTGCACAAAATGATTGCGCGAGACACATTACTTCCTTTACACTTTTCGTCTCTGAATATACAAATGCGACGTCATCGGTGTAAGCAAGGACGAGCCACGCCACTGCTTTAAACGCCTTACACTCTCAGCCGCAAAGGACGAAAATGGGAGTAAGTGCGGCATTTCGTCCCCGTGACGAACAGTTAGTCCGCGGGGGGGATCAACTGCAAGACGAGGGTGCCGTGTGCAAAATGAGGGAGGAACTGTTAGACCATAGGGAGCAACGTTTACTCCCATGGAACTTTCCCGCGCAATGGGGCCCTCGAACGAATGGTCAGCGTGCGCGTAAGGAAATAGTCCGCTAAAGAAATCAACTGTTAACAGTTTGTTTTAGTGTAAATGATCATGACAACTACGGCAACTACGGAAAGAGTAAGGTAATATCGTTTATTTGGCATAATAATGAGCAAACGTAAGAAAGCGCCTACACGCAAAAAAAAAAAAAGTGCACGCGCCCAAGCTGTATCCATGCGCGGCGTGGTGTTCTCGTCATAGCGCGGCAAGCTAACCCTCGGTGGTGTAGCGGTGTGTTGTGGATGTGTGCTCGTTTCGTGGTTGCGATTGCTGTCACTTGTGGTGCACTGAATGTTCTTCGCGCTGTGGTAAACGTGGTCCGCTACTGGAATGAAGTGCTACGCCATCGAAATGCTACGCGCCGACTGGATATCGCCTAAAAGGTGAGTGTAAACAAGGCTGCGATCACGCTACGTGATTTTAGCTGTGTGCTGTTGATATGTAACGCTTACCGCTTATTAACAGTAACGTCCTTTGCGAACAAAACACTCATGGTTGATGACGTGAGTGCTGTTCCGCCTGCTATGGAACTACAAACATGATGGCTGGGTCATCGAAACATGGTAACCTTGGAGAAGGCTCTACATTAGCTGCAGCAACTACAGCCGCCCATTTTTTAAACCTGAGCGCGCGAGCGTCGACCGCCCAGTCGATAAGCGGCGTTTAATCGAGCACAGCGGCGAAATGAACGAGAATACGTGCATGCCTGCGATGAACAGTCCTGTGCAGCTGTCTTCTGATAGGTTTTTCCGGGAACCGGACACCAGAACACCCGGAACAGGCGCTTACAACTCGGTGGTCGATGCTCGCGTGTTCAGGTTAAAAAAAATGGGCGGCTGTACAGCTGTTCAATTTTTTTTTTCAGCGCTGCACAAATAAGCGTTGTTTATCAGAAGTTTTGCGCGGCTTTCTGAAAGAACATTCACATAAACTCCGCTCAATCTCTTCTATTGCAAGGTAAACAAGTCATTTGGGAAGATTGGCTGATAAAATTGCATGTCTAGCTAAACGATTAGCACCACTAACACAGGCAGTCGGCGACCGCATTGGCGACTTTGCTCATTTGTAGCGATGCTAAGATTGTAGTTTTTCTATATCTCAAATGACGAGAAAGCTTTATTGATAAATATGTGGGCCCACAAGCGTACGTGTCCCTGTGAAAGCTTGAAACGTTAAAATCCAGAACGGGTTTCTTCAGCTTCACAACACTTTTTGAACTGCTCGATTGCATTATGACAGGTTCAATGAAAGAGCAGTTTTCGTGTAATTTTTAGGCATGCGGCATTTCTAACAGACACCGTGTGACGAAGCTGCAAGTGCACGCACACAATGCCGGAAATAATGAATGCTTCTGCATTTTCTTTTTCAGGGAATCGATTAATGAGAGCGTTGCGCCTCCTGAGAAACGTCTTCAACATCTTGCAGCTACGAACACGCTCTCAGCAGCTGTCGATGGTGCTGTTGCACTCCCTGAAGTCGGCTGGACAGCATCCATTCGAATAAAACATTGCACTTTTCATTGCCTCTCTTAGGATGCAGGGAAGCCATCCTATCTTCTGTATTCAACAATGTTGTTTATGTGTACGCACGATGCTGCAGAATTGACACGAGTCGTTCAATAAACTTGGTTGTTTCGTTAGACGTTTTCGTTTTTCTGACACTAAACAGACATTTTCGCTGAACGATATAACCAAAAGCGTTTTGTACACTGAGCAGCAAGCAAGCTTGACACAGCGACAGGAGCATATATGGGAACGTTTATATATACATACATTCATCAAGCGCGCAAATTCGCTCGAAGCACACTCGCAGAAAAACCAATCGAGCGCATTTTACATTTTCACGAACGGCAAAACCGAATGGTTGCTTGCGAAACACTGAAGGCTGAAGCCTATAATATCCGGAATCTTGCCACTTTGACGAGCATGTCAGAATGCGCTCTGTCCAAACGGTGCCTACATATATAACCCCGGTAATTTCCACTCTGCTATGTACTGGGGCATGGTGTAGTGGTTAGCGTGCGCGGCTGCTGATTCAATGGTCGCGAGTTCGAATCCTGTGTGTTCGTTGTGAATTTGCTGTAGTTTACTTCTGAATTTACTTCTGTGTATTGATTGTATATTCCATAAAATGCATATGTCAACCTCCAAATTCTCGGTAATTCAACCAGAAAGTGTAATAAATTCATTTTTTTTTCAGCGAAAAGGAGCAACTGTTAGTCCCATCAGGGGTAACAGTTCGTCCCTACGCAGTTACCAGGCAAAAAGAGGAAGAAATCAGTTACTCCCACAAAGGGGTAACTTCACACCCCAACATTTCGTCCCTCAAAACTACTGAGGACTAACAGATCGTCCCCTCACAGTTAGTCCCTAAAGGACGAATCGTTCATCCTTTGGGGAGTAATGGTTGTGGCAATGCAGTTACTCCCCAAAAGGACGAACCACAGACCCCTTTTCGCCCTTTGCGGCTTAGAGTGTAGGTAAAAATATATAGGAATGTAGTGGGAGAAGTCTCCCTAACGCATCTAATATTGCGTGGCAGAAGCGTAGAGTTGAGACGCTCGGCGGATTTCACGCCTGACGGCCGCGATGTCCTCTCGCCGAAGACCGCTCGCCGACCAGGTCCCCGTCCACGCTCTTCTCTAACCACCCCCCGACTCTTTCTATCTCTTTCTTTTAATCCCTGCTTATCCCTTCCCCTGTGCACTACTGCTGAGGTGTCCTCCCCGAGAGAGACAGTGGCGAGGTGCACTTTCCTCTTCACACAGAAGCGTATAATCGCACCAGGTGTCAAAACATGTGAATTGCACCACTAGTGTTGCGGTTTAAAGCTACGCGCTCATCATCAAGTGCGCAGCTGCACAGACACGCGTGGCACCTAACGGACGCGCAGTGGGTACTTCGCCAATATGCAGAAACAATTATGGCGTAGTGGGAGCTTCGCGACTGTATTTTCGGTAGGCATTCCAAGGTAGTTCGAAAAGGCCAATATTATGCGCACAAACGTTCCTTTCCTTGTGTGCAAGGTGCCCGATTACGCTATCGCGTTCTACTCTTGAACGCGAAGCTCGAAGCGTCCTTCAAACTTTCGCAGCTTTTTTTTTCTTTCTTTTTTGCCTGGTTGATGATTTCCTTGCTCGTATACTAGGCCGTCGGTGATCTGTGCCAAGCATTACATAAATACATAGTTTACGTAAGTGTACTTCCACCTAATAGTTTAGTACGAATCAGTGCATCCGTTAATAATATTCTCTCCCAAAATGTCGGCTAACTTTCGTTCATCGATTGGTAGTTGCTGCCAAATAAGTACACCTTTGCGACTTGGAATAATGTATACGTAAGTAAACGTTCGAGAAGGCGTAATATGCTGCAGCGAAGGCAAATTAGTTGTATTGATTTGTAATTTCATGCACACGCCATAACTCCCTATTAGTCATCCTACATGTTGCGGTCTCTGGCGAGCTCTTGGATGCTCCTGAAGTTCAGGACGAAGCAACAATCTCTGAATTTCTCGTACATGTCCGGCCTGGTAGCCTCAACCGCGAAATGAATAAGTGAATTAATGAATCGATCAATCTTTTGTTTATTGCAACCAGGAACCGACCCAGCAGGTCATAACTTTGCAGTACGCGAATAAGAAAAAGCATAATAGACACTTGATAAGAGAACACAAATAGTATATGCACACAAGTAGAAAAAGATACACAAAAAGTACACAAAAATACAAAAAAAAGGCCACAGAATATCGAAAAATATAGGTATACATAAATACAAAAAGAGGACTTCAAAAAATCAGGCCACAATACAACAAAGTAACAAAACAACGAGAAAGCGAAACCATTACGAAAGCAATTCACGCACAACAAAGCGCACCGTTAAGTTCATCTCCTCACATCATATCAATAAAAAAAAAAAAAAACTCAAAAAGAAAGGAGCTGAAAGGAAGTTCAGCATTCTGTGAAGCTACTCATATTGAAAACTTTTCAGCGCGCACGGGACGGAGCACAAAGAAGAGGACACTACACAGGACTAGCGCTGTCCTGTGCTAGTCCTGTGTAGTGTCCTCTTCTTTGTGCTCCGTCCTGTGCGCGCTGAAAAGTTTTCAATATGAATCAGTTCCAACTCGCCCACCTATCTACTTTAGTGAAGCTACTGTGCTACAGCGCAAACCTGGGCAGTAATGATTGAGAGTTATGAAAAACATCAAGATCAAGAGAATAAGCATTATAAAAATTCCATGTACATAACTGAGTTTCGGCTATAGAAAGTAAGGACATCATCTGGTCTATGCATTCTGGTTATCTCAAGATGCCACTGAGCAGCTCAGGGCATGTGATGATGCCCGGAATTCGTCGGAAAATAAACAGCAGATGAGCATCGTTTCGCCCGCCTTGAAGTCCTGGCAGCCGATATGATTGAACATGGCAAGAGCATGATCCACAGTCCTAACCAAATGTATTATTATATATGCTTATGAACTTTTTTCTGTGGACCCGCTTTGCGGTGTCAATGCTCAATCTAGATTTGCCATTCCAGACCAACAACGGATATATCCAAAGGGGTCATGACACGGTCATCCACAAAATTTGCTGTTTTCAGCGAAAAATAGATATCGGAGGTCCATTGGGCCTATACATATGAGAAAAATGGAGTGTAAATGAATACTTCAGAGCAATATAAGTCCTAGAAAAGACGAACACATGTGAGAGACAGGACAGGCGCTACGTGTTTGTCTCACATGTGTTCGTCTTTTTTAGCGTTAAAATCACCATGTTATGTAATCACCAACTCGCCCAACAACAAGTTCTTATTCAATAAGTCCTAGATGTCGCCGGCTATAAACACCGCCCACAGCCGGCAACCGCCATTTTGCCATGGCGTGCGTGGCGTCATGTGCTGCATGGAGCAAAGGCCGTCGTCTTCTGCCAAATTTTCAGCCGCAGCAAATCGTTCAGTTTCACTGCCAAGCCGAAGAAAGCTGAAATAACTCGATTGCACGCGCAGCTGACCACGAAACAAAATCGTTCGCCGGAATGCAGGCGCTCGGACAACAAACAGCTCGTTACGTCACGGCTCGTGAGCGCGCCAGTGTTGCCCGACTTTCAGGCCGCTGGCGTGTTTATAAAAATATCCAATTATAATTATAAGTGCTCGACCAAATACGCTGAAATTTCGCCGGCTTATTTGTGCGCGCGCAAGGACTAACCCCCCATTACACAGTTATGATCGAAAATTGGGCGTCATGGCCCCTTTAAGTTCAGGACGACAAAACATTGCGCAAAGTTCGCGAGGAGGGTATTGAATAATTTGATTCTCTCGCTATTCCGCAAACAGAGCAGATAAAGCTCTGAGCCTTCATTGCAAAGTGCTTAGGGTGGGCAGAAAAAAATGGGCTGTGTTCAAAGGCAACTCGTTTAGGCAGGCACCTGATACGTGGTGCGCGCATTGCTCGCTGCTAGCTCACCCAAAATTAAAAGCTTACATCCCTTATGCATTCACCTAAGACGGCTAGATGACAAAAGCCATCTTCTTCTCAGTCAATGTGTTGATCACCGCCCACTCCCCACCCCCCTCTGAGATATTTCCGCAACTAACGTGGTTTCTTAACAAAACACGTTGCGGGGCTAGTTGGTGATACATTCTTATTTAAAATTGTAGCGCTACATTAGACGAGGACAAGAAGAAAAAGAACATGACAGGACGGGCGCTGACTCCAACTATTTTTATTGAAACAACCGCATAGCATTTTATAGCAATAAAAGACAAGAAACGCATGCGCATTCATGAGGAACAGTGGATGGGGTGGGATTGGTGCAAGCTATCACTTTTTGTTTAGTACCTCAAATTCACTAGCACGCTATGATACAGATGTGGTGCTGACGCACATGTCGCCTTTCTGTGTGATGAAAAATAAAAATCCTAAGCAGAAGTAAAGATAGACTAGCTCGCGAACTATCAGAAGCGTATTTCATCACACAGAAAGGCGACATGTGCGTCAGCACCACATCTGTATCATTGCGTGCTAGTGAATTTGAGGTACTTAACAAAAAGTGATAGCTTGCACCAATCCCACCCCATCCACTGTTCCTCATGAATGCGCATGCGTTCCTTGTCTTTTATTGCTATAAAATGCTATGCGGTTGTTTCAATAAAAATAGTTGGAGTCAGCGCCGGTCCTGTCATGTTCTTTTCTTCTTGTCCTCGTCTAATGTAGCGCTACAATTTTTAAAAGAATAACGTGGTTTCCCACCATAGGCGTGCGCATGGGGAGGGGGGAGGGGGGGGGGGCAGAGGGCCGCAAAGCCAGCCCCATACATTGACATAATAGGGAGGGGGGCGCTGTGAGGAACCATCGCCCTCCCCTGAAGGGGAACCCTGCGCACGCCTATGTTTCCCACGGACTCAAGGATCGGAGGCGTTGCAAGCTTTCTGCACTTCACCTAATTCTGCACTTCCTCCGTGATCGGCCCACCTTTGACCAAGCTACTATTTCAAGTGAAGACGTCATCGCGTGACGTCATGATGACGTCTTAAAGTTTTGGCGACCTGCGACGTCATCACGTGATGACGACCTTTTATATCACTCGTGTTGGCGCCGACGCCACCGACGGCCAGTTTTCTCGTTTGCTGAGGCGCATCTAAGGATGTTACATTTTAATCGTGGCGCCACTAGTCATTGCAGCGCAGTGCTGCAGAGAAAATTCTTAGTAAGCGATACCGAAGGGCGCCTGCAGCGATGATGCATTTTCTAAGAAATACGCGCCACTCGTGAACCGTTTTCACTTGAGTGCATGCCTCGCGAGAAGTCAAGCCTGATCTTTTTGTTTCCGAAAATTATATTTTCATATGTCCAGTAGTACTGACAGCTATCGATCGGTGACTATAGTCCTAAAGCTCCCTCAAAGCAGTCCAGGAGTCGGCAACCTTTTGAAGCGGAGGGCCGAGTTGCATGAAGCCGACATGGCGGGGCCGCACGGCCAACCGAAAGCAGGCAAGGAGCAAAAATTCGGTGAATTGTAATTCACAGTAATGTAAAAAAAAATGGGATTAGAACTCATGTTTACTCTCAGCATGTATTTCACAAGGTTGCAATTTGGGAACATGGGTTGCAAGCGAAAGCCCCATATGAGGTCGAAACCGCCGTGTCGGCCTTGAGATAGGGGTGGTAAGGGGAGGGGGTGGATTCTGACGTCGTGCTGGGAGCCGCGTAATACTGCCACGCGGTTCACAGGTCGCCGACCACAGGACTAGACCATAGGAGTTCGTGGGGTTACTTTGCAAGGACTGCCGGAATTGCTGGGCTGACGTGACTTCTCTGAATGCATCTTATAATGGAAGGGGAAGACCTTTCACCTTCCATTATAAGATGCCACTCTCACTCGACCGCTGTCTCAAGTCTCATGCCCCATGGCCATTAATCTAGTGCATTTCACCTGAGCTACCTTTTCCATAAAAGTATCAATTTTTGATAAATACCGTGTTACTGGTGACATCAGTGATGAATGCCAGTGGCAGCACTAATAGCGATATGGTTTTATGATTCCTTCTCGAAGAAGACTGTTGCTCAACATGCGGTAATATCGTTTCTGTATTGAATAGCTGTTGTCATCATTGGGATATAATAATGTACTGGGCATGTTTGTATTATTGTCCTTACCGGGACTTTACAGCATCTCCTCAATATTAGTATTGTTGGTCGCTGCTATACAATATTCGCTAGTTATACGGTGCATCACAAAACGGTGCCACCAACTCGACCGCTCACGCATACGTCTAATGTTATCTCGTATTCCGTAAAATAGCTGGGATACGTTTACGGACGCGTTAGTGCATTCTACGAAAACAGGCATTCTGATTTGTATAAACATTCAAAGGCGGCACACATCCGACTTCCACCAGGTCTGAAGATGCCGAGGTTCGAGAACCTCCCCTCAAGAGTTTCAGGCAATAAGTTGTGTTCCCTTTTTTCGCACCGACCCAATACGCCCAGCAGTTCACCTTCAGATGATGTCGCCGAATCCAATATATATATATATACATTAACCTTTAGTCCGCCTTTGCAGAGCTTCGGCAACTGACGTGTAACTTACGTCTTTTCCCGAAGAATGGCGTCCGAAGGTTAGTCCTCTGGGACCCAGTATAACCGCAGCGTTTGCACTCAGGCGACTGCACATCAATGAATCGCGAACTGTTGACTGATGACCTACTGTGCTCCTATTTCTCAAACCGAAACGGGCTGCTGGCGCGTAACACTTAGCACGGCGAGCTGTTCCGTGCTGCTTGTTGCCAGTGCTTATGCGGGCCCGGCACAGCCTCTGCTAACGGGGACGTCCCGTTTGTGCCGTGAAGGCGCAGATGTTCTCACATGTGGCACGCGTCCTGTGCGGACAACTCGGCGCGCTCGCGTTACCTTTCGTCCAACCTGCATGCACGGTTCGAAGTACTGCGGGTTACTAGGCAGCCTAGCTGGAACGCGCATCGCAGCTGCGTATATTCTGCTGAGTTCAAAGCACCTACGTGGATTCGCTTTTGCTTTCGGCATTTTTTTTTCTCTTCCGGCCGGAATAATTCGCACTCATAACGATATTGCGTGAATGATCTGCCTATCTCCGCATATGTTGCGCGCAGACAGAAAATTGCCGGCATCATCAATCATCCCCTACGCTCACATTAAGCAAAAAACTTCGTGCCTTTGATTTTTTTTTCTTGTCTGTATAGATATACTTTTGACTTCCAGCGAGCCAAAATGGGCGAGCTCATGCTCGCTATAATCCTCGTGCAATGTGTAAAATACTGGGCGTAACATCTGGGCGCAATATGTTATTGGGCGTTATTACCGAGGTCGAGTTCAACGACCATTCACAGCCAGATCTCTAAGAAAAAGAAGAATAGCTATTACCCAATCTTTTTTTTCAGTCCTGCGTAGATCGGTGATAAAAAAAAAAAGGAGCTCACTCAGTATCACTCAAAAAATATATTTTGTGCATAGGGCGCTCAATCAGACGCAGACTCACCAAAATTTCAGCGAATAAAATGAAAATGCGCTTCCATTTTCTATGCATCAAAACTTTCGTAAATAGCTTTTAATTACTTTTTGTTTCAAGAAACACCAACCTTTAGTTAGGAGCAATAAAATATTATTGCAGT
>JALIZH010015227.1:0-29000 GCA_030522465.1 Rhipicephalus appendiculatus
TCGAACCAGCATTATATTGTGCTAACGTAATGGTTTTATTCGATGGAAGAAACGGCAAGCTGTACCGTTGGGGATGAACGACAATTACAACATGGCACCATATGGTGTGAGAGCTGATGACGACATGCCAGTATGAAAAAGAAAGAAAGAAAGAAGGAAAAAAGAAAGAAAGAAAGAAAGAAGGAAAAAAGAAAGAAAGAAAGAAAGAAAGAACGAAAGAAAGAAAGAAAGAAAGAAAGAAAGAAAGAAAGAAAGAAAGAGAGAGAGAAAGAAAGAAAGAAAGAAAGAAAGAAAGAAAGAAAGAAAGAAAGAAAGAAAGAAAGAAAGAAAGAAAGAAAGAAAGAAAGAACGAAAGAAAGAAAGAAAGAAAGAGAGAAAGAAAGAAAGAAAGAAAGAAAGAAAGAAAGAAAGAAAGAGAGAAAGAGAGAAAGAAAGAAAGAAAGAAAGAAAGAAAGAAAGAAGTTATTTCCCGCTCCTCCTTTTTTTTTTTTTTTTTTTTTTTTTTTTTTTTTTTTTGGCAGCCTCACCTGAACATATATATTGTCGTTAGGTCGCTAGGTTAACCATTTCTTAAAAGTAAGAGGAGTTTCTGTTGAGTAAAAAAACGTGAAAAAGAAAACGTTAGCGATAAGTTTGCGGAGGAGACCTTAATGGCCCCTTCGAGGTATAATGGCCTGAAAGAAAATAATAAACGACGACGCCATTCTTCTACTTTAGCTATTATTCTTCGCTCGACCTCAAGCTATAGATTCGATGTTGTTGTGTTGTTAGTTGAGTATCGTTAGGTTTCGTCACTAGCACGTTGACGACGGTGGCGTAAAAGCAGATTATCATCTAAACCCTCTTCGAAATCACCGAATCATTTTCGTTGCAAAAAAAAAAAGTTAAAAAAGAACGCAGAAAGGGCTTAAGAGGTTTTGAACTAAAGTTTAACAGTATGTTCGCCGTTAGGTTCCGTTGTCTTGACGTTGCTTGGGGTGCACACGATGTCTTCGCGGTTTTTATCGGCTTGCGGTTTATCCGTGAGAAAGCCCATTTCCCGGAAGTGGGCTTCCGGCTTATTGTATGGTAACGGTGACAAATAATGGGCTACGTTTTTTTTTCTTATGCTTAAGAACGTGACATTGAATGGAAACAGCCTATTCTATTGTCTGTCGTTTTTTCTTTTGTGCTATATTTTTTACGTTTTGCCCGTGTCCTATACTGTTTTCTTTTTTTTTTGACGAACTTGAGAAAATAGAAAGTTCTCTTCGACTGTAAACAAGTTTTAAGATATACGCCTAGATCCTATCTCAGCAATACCAAGGGACATCCATAGGACGTCTCATAATATATTGGTCAAAGTAAAAAAAACGCGCAAACTATGATGCTGAAACCCAGGATGCTGCTCGCGTTTTAAGCAGGAACTAAACAAAAGCATGAACTGAACTTTAAGTACGAATTTAACAAGGAACTGAACTATACAAAAAAAGAAAGAGCGCGTAAAAAGGATGTCTCTTTGTGCCATAACAATACTCGTCGTCTGCCTCGCTTGCGTTTCTTTTTTTGAAAACTCAAAACTCGCCACGTTGCTACCAAAAGTGCAATGTCACGCTTATAACACACATGCCATTCGGAGCCTGGAAGAGTTTGGCTCGCGGCCATATAGTGAAATAAAAGGCACAAGTTCGAACCAAATAGGTCGGGAAGCTTCGGGCAAAAAAAGGTTCAGAACCTATTGCCAGCGACATCAGCAGGGGAAGTTATGGGTGCTGCTATTGAAGCGCGACTATGTGTTCAGGGAACAAACACTAATAGCGAAAAACTAAGTTTTATTCAAGCGCGAAGCTATCTATATGTTTTACAAATGACACCTTTTCCCCGAACAATATTACGTAGGTGCAATGTGCATAGAATTCATGACAGTCTTCAATTATTACAAAAAAAAACTTTTTTTCTTGGCGCCCTCTGAAGAGATGCGCACGACATTATCATTTAGTGCAGTCTTCGCGGTGCGTGTAAAAGTGCGCACGTCAAGTTAGTCTGCGACGACAGGCCCCGTCACATTTTTTGGTGTTTAGTCCTTGCATGTGTTCTATGAATTATTGTGGTGAGAGTTTCATTTTTGCTGTGCGCGGACTTGCGAGGTGCGTTTCTTTGTTGTGAACGTGTTGAGTATACGATGTCCAACTAGAAACGGGACGGTGCGGATAACATTTAACACCGAACGCTTTCCTCAGTAGCCGCGGAAACGGTTTATTGTGCAAGGATGCAATTGCAACACATGTACACCTGGCGACCCATGGATGTCTTCTAGATAAGAAACCGGGGCAATAGTTTGGACTACTGTGCTCGCTGGATTTTCATGAATCAGTATTCCTGCGGCCCGGTTTCCTTTGTGATCACGCAGTGTCTACTATTATACTCCTGTTATCGGTGAGCAGATCGCTAAGCTATCTATCGCACTACAATTCGCATGCCTGCATACGTTACACGTAACGGCAAAAACTTAAATGTCATGATTTTGGTGCGGCGTCGTTTTTAAATGCGAATGCATTTCTTAGTCGGGCTATGTCAGGCGGCGTTGTCCCGCGTTGTCCGGCGTTGTCCGCGGAGGAGGAGGAGGAGGATAGGTTGAGGAGGTGTCCGCGCGCCGGCAGGTGTTATCTCTCCGTTCTCACTCCCTCTCCCATAGCAACAGCTGCGGGCGCGCGCGCTTATCCCCGCCCCTAGCAACCGGAGCATGTGGTGTGAGAGAAGGTAGGAGAGGATAGGTGCAGTGCTTCGCCGCTCCTTCTCTCGCCGTTCGCTCTCTCTCCTCCCTGCGCCCCACTCTCCCGTCCGCTCGCGCCTCACTCTCGACCGTTCGCTGGCTGGGCGCCTCTTAAGGCGATGGCATAAGTGGAGAGGAGGAGCACGCTCTGGTGCGTGAGGGCGCTCGCATCGCGGGAGCTCGGCGGAGGTCCCGCGATTAAAAAAAAAAAAAAAACAGGCGTGCGCCGTGCTCCCGACCGGGCTGCAGAAATTAGGCGCCTTTTCCTTCTTCGAACCACAACCACCATATATAAATGGGGTGAAGCTTGCGCGAAATGCATTCGCATTTCCTCACGATTTCCCTTCGGGGAGGTGGGGGGCATTTTTTTTTTTTTTGTTAAAACTGAAGCGCAAAAGCAATGTTCACTTCATGGAACCTGCGTATGTGCGAAGCAAGTAAACAACGCTACAGATATGAAAGGTACGCTGCCACTTGTTGTAATCCGTCTGCGGAGAATGCCACGAACGCCGAAGAATTCCAAGAACACTCTTCCTTGTAAAATCAAGACGAACACTTAATCATTACTGTCTATTGTCATGAGTCAATATTAGTTTAGCTGTTTAGCTGGCGTCTCCTTGAAGAGCGCTCGTCAAAAACTCGCCGGCTTTTAGCGCGAGTCCTTAGCGATCAGGGGCTTACAAAAGTTCATTATAGATGAAATTTCGCTCTAGTGCCAGCAAAACGGCGTGAGGTATTTAATAAATGCTGCGTCATATCTGCTTTATTTTTTGTTTTCACAACCGCTTCCGTAAAGTTTCTGCTTAAGTAGATCCCAGCAAGTACGTTCGATCTACACAATATTTTTTCTTTCTTTTTGTGTTGAACTAAACGCAGACCTTCGCGGCGCTTGGGAAGGCTTCCCAAAACCCGTCGTCACCGGCATTCAAAGCCATGGCGTGCGCGCTGTCTTACTCTCGTGTCAAGCTATCCCAGATTAGGAGTCTAATTGAGGTGAGTCGTAATGTCGCTAGTAAAACCTTAATTTAAAAGTCTTTAAATAATTTTTCATAACAAAATCGTGTGTGCTAACAGACTCTGACCGTCGCCAACACATTATCGCGTATCATAAATTTTAGCCTTAGGAAACGTATCAATTTTACTGTGTTAGCTTGATGCCAGAAATTCCGGGTAGAAACCGCATAGAGTTAGGTAGCATATGCATTAACTTTAAAACCGCAAGGATATTGGTGACATCTGGGGGCGTTTCTTTTACCTACACACACAGTGCATACTGCTTTACTGATGCAGTTGATAGTGCACTGGGAGTGATTTAATAGACAATCTATTTTGAATTTGTTTTGAAACTTTAGAATACCTGCCTGGTTTACCAACTTGCATGCGGAAAGGGCATGCCACTTTAGAACTTTAAAATAGAAAATTTCCGTTAGGGCTAGGGATAGCACGAAAATCTGTTAATCAGATTTTGCGTGTTAAAAAAGAAAAACGGTTGTCGCGAAATGAATCCGATATTCACGATGCCATATATTTCACAACTGCCTTCGTTTAGGCATGAAGTCTTAAAAGAATAATTCATCAGGAAGCACCTGTTCACTCACTTATGGTATGTCATATTTAGTCAAATATTACTGAACGTTAGTGAGGGACAGCCCCAAACCAAACCGTCTACATGGGACTGGTTTGCAGTATACACAAAGAACAATAATCGCAGAAGTGATTCGATGCGCCATAATTATTACTTCGTCGGTATGCGCTCACTCCACGTTGCTTTTTAAACGCAGAAGCAATTTCTGGCTTGGACATTCAATACTTACACCCGCTGACCAGATTTCGCCATATGTACGTTTCCCAATGAATCATAAACTACGCTATGACCAGTCATTAACGACACCAAGCCAAGGAAGGCTAGTGTCTCCTTCTATGCCGGAACCTGCCTCGTCGAAGATAACACAAATATGACAAATCAGCTCATATGTATAACCATCTGTACTAATGCGACGGTATGTGGTAGTTAATAATTACCTACTATTTCTAACTGCGTCATGGAACGAGAAACACAGCATAATATTTTCATTACTGCAAGCATAGTCCTTCGAGCGCATCATTATTTTAACAGAGCGAGTAGATTGCTAGGAGGGTTCGGCTGTTCCCTTACATCCATATTTATTGTAGGTGTCATCTGCCGCACATTTTTTTTCGCATTTATATATATACTCGTGTCTTCCATAGAGACGAAATACACACAGCCGACACTAAGCTAAGTATACGACAGAGAGGAAAAGAGAGGGAGAAAGGCGAAATGAAAGGTAGGGTGGTAACCAGGCTGCATGTTATTTGCTACCCTACAATGCGGGACGGCCAGCAACAAAGAAAAGGAAGAGAGAAAGAGTGAACAACAGCTATGCGTGTGTACGTCGCTAATCGCGCGTGACAAGATTCGTCGCGCATGCGCAGGTGGTCACAACAGGAAACTACGTTGTTTCATCTCTCGCTGTCCTAGAGAAATGGACTGGAATATTTGATGTCAACGAAGCGTCGCAAGGAATGGTACAAATGTATGGAGACTCCGCAGCACGCATCTGTATGGTGGAGTTGCCATTCTGCCGAGCAGTGTGCCTGTCGCGTCCATAAATCCCATGAGGGCTGAAGCCGCTACACTTGCGATGTACGCAGACGCTACGGTGACTGAGTTTCTTGTAATGATTGCTAACAGCGAAGCTGTTACAGCTGGCACTAAGACGTCCGTTAACAAAAAAAAAAAAACCCTGATGCTCCGTTGCTATAGCAAGCGCCACGTATGCACAAAAGAACCACACCGAGGAGCAGCCGCCGCTGAGGCGTCGCCATAGCAACCGCGAAAGTTTCGTACACTGTGGCTCAGGGACAGCGGTTTAAATATGTTCAAAGGGGCAATAGAGAGAGAAAGAATTTTATTAATCCCATCTTAAGGAAAAGAAGCTGAGAGAAGGCGAGAGACCCTACTCGCGGTAGGCCTCCCGTACCACCTTAGCCCACCTCAGGATAGCCTCCTGAAGGGCGGGGTTGTAGCTGCGCATCGCAGCCTCCCACAGCTCCTGACTACTTAATTGCTTACGAAGGCTCGGGGGAGGGGAGTCACTTTGACACCGCCACATAATGTGATTAAGGCCCGCTCTCCTGAAAGAACATAACTCGCAGTCCATATTAGGGTACATTCCGGGGTAAATTTTGCGTCAAACTTTGCGCGTATTCCGGACACGCCCGTCTCCATCTTTTGGCTGCCGCTTCTTCACCGAAGCTCGCTGGGTCCAGTCAACGCTGGCGTTGTGATTTCCGTGCTGCAGCACGACGAGCATAGAATCGACCAGCTCTGCTGTGCCATACTTTGTGGGACTTAGTGCAAGCTTGACGCATTTTTTTTTTTTTTCAAAACTCTGTGCCAGAGGCACTGTGTTACTCGGAAGCTTTCGGGCGAGCCCTCGAGGATCCGTCTGTTTTCACGGATATAGCTGCGCACATAAGCGTGCGCAGGGTTCCCCCTTCAGGGGGGGGGGGGGGAAGGTTCGTCGCAGCGCCCCCCCCCCTCCCTATCATGTCAATGTATGGGGCTGACTTTGCACCCCCCCCCATCACCCCCCCCTACAATGTATAGGGCTGACTTTCCGCCCCCCCTTCTCGCCCCCCCCCCGTGCGCACGCCTATGGCAGCGCAGAAAAATAGTGTATCCTTCGAATGCGTGGCGCACGCCCAGACGCTTCCCCTTTAAGCGTGTTTCACTTCTAGCGTCTTTCACAAAAATAAGCTTCGTCCAGTATCGCTCTCTTCAAAAGAAAGGTTTTTTCCATGTTTATTCACGAAGGAAGGACCAGAAATGCGTGTGTGGGCGCGCTGCATTCTTGAGATCATGTCTACCCTTCGCGAATCAGGAATGTTGGAGACGTCTCTCAAATCGCTTTTTTTATTTTTGTTGTTGTCGACTTCAAAAGCATTTTTTTCACGTGAATTGATTGAAATTCCAGACGTTCCCACGTCATTTCTTAAAAGAAAAATATATAAGAAAGCCAGCTACGGCCATCTTCTAAATCTAAGTTTCTATTTTTATTTTTTTTTATCATTGTAGAATGTGAATTCACATATCGATGTGCTCGTTTTAAAGGACCTTTGAAAATACGAAAAACGAGCAAGTTATTTTCTCTTGGTGTTTCTCTTTTTGGCGCACTTCGTGACGCCGGATAAGCAATTCACGTGACGTAATTCAGGTACATACTTTCTATTGGTCAATATACGAGATATATAGGTTGTCAATTGCCCGCTGCCCTGCTTTGTTATGCAGTGCCCCGCCCGTTTTTTCTTGTCTCGCGTGGCTATCATGCGAGATCAACTGATTTCACTTCGTTTTGTGCATTTAGGAATGCGCAAGCCGAGATGACAGCTTCTAGCCGACGAGAGCGAACTCCTGATAGACGCCGTCAATCGCAACGTCAATCGCTGTAGAAAAAAATGACGGACACATTGTAAATTCTAAAGTGTGTTCCGTGAAAGCCACGGCCGGACGGATGGTCGGACGCATTCGCTGAGTCATCACGTGATTGCTGACACAGTGAGGGGGAGAGGCCATAGCTGGCACCGTTCCAGGGCGCGGACGGACGGATGGTCGGACGCCGCGAGTATGAGCTGCAAGTGGCGACGAAAAGAGAGCGCCTGTAGGAAAGGTATAGGGAAAGCGAGAGAAGACCCAGTCTGTTGCCTTTGAACTCGGAGTGGTTTAAGGGCTCTTTAAGTACCTGCACACCAGCAAGTATACTTCTTATGGTCCCGAAAATACAGCCAACCTTCACTCCTTGTTCGTTAATTTTCGTCGATGAATACCCGCCATGGCATAGCTTAGCCCGTAACGGGTTGTGGGGTGAAGGCCGCGGGTTCAATTCCCGGCCAGGGTGGCCGCATTTCTATGCGGGCGCATTGCAAGAACACCCGCGTGCTTAGATTTAGGTGCACATTAAGGATCCCCATGTGGTCACAATTAGTCCGGTTTCAACCGCTACGGCGTGCCTCATAATCATATTTTGGTGCTGTTATACGCAAAATACGAACAATTACTATGAGAAAAATATAAGTTTGCACTCGGCTGCGCAAGACTTGATAACAGCTAAGCTGGTCGACCCATGTAGGAGGCTTTATCGGCTGACGCTAGGTCACTTGGCTAAGGCTAGGTTTCAAACTTGGTTTAAACAAGGCTATTTTTCAGCTTTTTCTGGCCCTCGGATCGACCATGCACCTCCTTCCCTTCATGTCAGCCGCTTTCTTGTTCAAGTATAGGCTGGGTGGAATCGTCGCCGCTGATCTCGTTCTCGCTCTGCTGCACGTCGAGCCTCGCGATAGGCACATCTTCTTCAGGTGTGCGGCTCTTCTTCGAAATACCCATGGATACGAACGGCCTCGACACGACCAGACGCGGCTCTTTTATAACGATCCCGAGGACACGCACATGCACAGTAGGTCTATTCTTCACGTATTCAATGACGTAAATGGTTGCAAGGCAACTCTTTTATTTAAACTTTGCGTGGCTATGCTTAGTCATTTCGGCAGTTTCGGCGTGGTTTCGCCGCAGCTGTTGCTATGGCACATGCGTGGCTTGGTATGGCGTTACGTTAGCTGTCGGGGTTGCTAGGCGCGGTGAGTTACGTTGCCAAGCGCGGCTTGGCTTCGGCTTGTCCTTTGCTACTGTTTTGGCGCATGCGCGGCTTCGCATGACGTCACACGAGATGACGCGTAGCTAGGCGAGGCGAGGCCAGGTGGTGCGAAGCTGTGGCGTCGACGGTTGCTAGGCGATGGCATGGCGAGGTTTCTTGCCAAGAAGAGCTGTTTTTATGTCGTGGTCAACAGTTTGGCTGTTAAAATTGATCAATGAAATTATGAATGAATGAATGAATGAATGAATGAATGAATGAATGAATGAATGAATGAATGAATGAATGGGGAAAAAAAGACAGGACAGACGCTAATAATTACGCGCTGCGCAGTATCGGTAACTAACCATTTAAATAACAAGTCCAAAATTATGAATAAAGCGTAGGTCATATGGTTGTCTGGGTAGAAATTCCGTACGCCTTGTATGGCCACATAAGGTATTGAGTGCTGGTGTGAAGACCCTTTGTTTTCTCGTGCGTGGGGTAGTCACTCGCAACGCTCTTCATGTGGTCGCATAGTTTCCTTTACATGTCGCAGACTGAGTTCTCGAGTCTTTTTCGAGTGATTAACCGAAACTTGCTCAAAAATTTGTCCTAAACCATGCTTGCATGGAGTAGATTTATTGCCCTCTTAGGGGCACGTTGAAAAACGCTGAAGGGAGCGATGAAACATTTTCGTTATGATTCCCAGTACTTGTTTGGGTACTAGTCTCCACGAAGCCATTGGTTCAACTCACAGTGCGAGTTAGCTAAACGCGTGCGCCGCACGGAGCTGTAAAGGGAGGTTAATGGATTAGTGGCGGCAACGTAGGGAGAAATAAACTACAAAATATCGAGAAACCTTGTTTAAATGAGCAGTAAATGCCAAAAGGGTAGGCTGCAAATTGAAGAATCTTTGAAGAAACCTATTGCCTCGGGTAGGCAAGGCATAAGGTTAAATTAAAATTTCGTCTTGATGGCCCACATGTCACCGCTCCATTATAAAGGAGACACTTATCCCTCCATCCATTGCAACAGGTTTATTGCCTTGCTTTTGTTGTTAAGGCGAAGGCCTTAGGTGTCTCATCAAACACGATAATTGACCGTCGGCGTCCTGCGGCATCGGCGTCGGCGAGTGTTGCAAAACATCGTGACGTGATGACGGCACCTGTGACGTCAAACGACGTCACATATAGCAATATTTGTGACATCTTGACGTCACTATGACGTTACGTGATGAAGCCATCAGACGACGTCGTCGCTTCGTCAGAGGTGGGCTGATCACGGAGGCTGTGCAAAACTACACGTGGTACTGAGAGGTTGCAATGCCTCCGATCTTGGGGGCCGTGCAAAATCACGTTCGGTGCAGAAAGTTTTGGAGGTGGGCGGGGGAGAATCAGTGCATTGACTGAGAAGAAAAAGATGTCTTTCGCCTCCGAGTCGTCTTAGGCAAATGCATAAAAAAACCCTGGGAGTCTTCCTATACATATGCTGGATTTTCCTTTTCGGGGTGAAGCACCTTAGGGCCGAGCCTTGTCCGTCCGCGGTGTCCGTCACGGGGAGATTCGTAGATGTGAGACACACACACAAAAAAAAAGGTTTAACAATAGACTAATATCGATCATAATTGTGACAGAACAATATAAAACACCTAGAAGCACCACAAATCCTTTATACTAGTCGGCGACTTCAACATACACATTATGGACCTTAGGACCTAGCTTTGTCGTCGACTCACACTGTCCGCTGTCATGGTATATAGAAACCGTTGCTATAGTTGTAACATGTGTGTATGTGAATTAAAAAAAAAAGGTGCACAATAGACGGACAACAGTCATAATTTTGACAAAACAATACAAAACACCTACAAGCACAAACCCTTTATACTAGTCGGCGACTTTAACGTAGAGGTTATGGCAGTTTATGTCACTCAATTTACATTATATGGTGCAACGCTCGGGCAACGTAGGGTTACTGACCCATATGATACCCAGAGCTTCGCCCACTCGCCATGATTCACTTCGTGGTGATGCGTGGGTTTTCTTACTTTGTTCTCTTTCACTCAATTTGTTTGCGACAATCCATAAGTTAAAATGAACTGGCTTTGCTGTGAAAAGCAAGTTATACCACTTTGAGCGCGTGGGCATGCAACAGTATTCTACACAGAGCACGTAGAATCCCTTCGATACTTAAAGCCCATTCATTCTTTTTTTATCCGCCCATTTATGCTCGATGGTGAAATCTATTAAAGCGATGTTATCGAAGCGGTAAATTGGCTGAACCGATACGCATCTCATTGCCAAAACGTGTTCATTACACTTGAGCAAACAAGTTACACCTACGTGCGCGCGCAAATTCTTACACCCCGAAAGATAGCGTTCAAGTCAGGCGTGCTCTCGTTCCCTCTTATGTCACGATCTACAACTTAGCCGCAATGATGGCTTTTTTCTGTTTCGATAGAAAACCGACAAAACACAAACGAACAAGCACACTGAAAGTGTATCAAAAGACTCACGCACACGCGCACACGCACTCACATTAACACACCCACAAGCACACACATAGTGTGAATCGCGTAGTGAGTGAATGAGCGTAATGATTGAATGTGGCTCGCCTCAATGAACTTCAAAGTAGGCTGTTACGCAACAGTAGCGCCATTACAGAGGCGCGAGTAAAACACGACGAACGTTGCTTTTTTTTTTTCGGCTTATTTTTTTGGGGGGTTGCTTTTTTTCTTTCGTCAAAGCGTGCGTAACAGGTGCTAGCTTCTCTATACGGAAGCTGGAGTGGCATCCGGAAGCACCCCAGGTAAAGAAGGCTTATACGTAATGAAAAGAAAGACTTCAAGAAAAAACCGGTCGTGGAAAGAAAGAAAAAGGAAAACGGGAGAGTTGCCCACATCATTGCACTGTCGGGGTGTACGTGCCGCAAAAGGAAGTAACTGCGAAGAAGAAGAGAAAAAGACGTCGAAATAACAACAAGCGACACGTCGGTCAGCCGTCTCTCCCATTTTCCTGCTGCCACTTTCGTTTCGCTTCAAGCATTTGGTTTTATTTTGGCACGACTTTCATTTCATGTTCATTTATTTCTCAACACGTATGCACTCGTTCCTCTCTCTCTCTCTCTCTCTCTCTCTCTCTCTATATATATATATATATATATATATATATATATATATATATATATATATATATATATATATATATATATATATATATATATATTACCTTTCTCCAACTTTTACAAGGCTTTTAAAACGTAGATCCTTTTTCTAAACGCTTATTATCCCTTCTTGTGAAACCTCACCCCCTACGTCTCACGAACAAATGAAGAGAGGGCAGCCCGCGAGCTGGGGCCTGACAGTGAAAGAAGGGAATGTACTTACTGATTGTTTCCTCCGGGATTATGTGAATTTATGCGCATTTTTTCCTGCTTTCTTTTTTTTTTCTACAACGCACGTGTTCTTTGTACGTGCGAGTGTGTACACGTGGTCTTTTTCTAATTCATCCTTTACTTTTTGTCCTTTTTTCTCTCTCTGTCTCTGCTCGGGGGGCGAGGCTATAGAAGCTCATCCAAATCTCGCAAGATCGGTCACCGATCCAAACGCAAGCGGTGCACGTTAAGAGCAACAGCATGGTTGCCAAGGGATCGGAAACGCAGTCTAAAAAAGGCAGACAGTTGAAGTGACGAATTTGAGAAGTTCGCAGATATGAAATGGAATTAGCCCACTGCACGACAAAGGACACTCCCAATAATCTTTATACTCGCGGACAACTTTTCTTGGCAATGAAGGTAACGCTACAGAGCCTCTGGGCGTGTGCCACCGCTGAAGAATATAGTCCCAATTTGCGTCCGTGTTTTGCGCGTGAAAACAATAAAAAGCCACATTACTTTATTTTCTGCCGGATGCTGTTTATAAAGAGAAGCATTATGCACCAAGGAGATCTTCATATTTGCTTTAATTTATGCAGCGTCATTTCGCGTTTTTGCACGTGTGAAAACGTCGCACGTTTTACGTGCACCTCAGAGTCAAAATGGCGTCTCCGTCTTCAGGTGAGCGTTCGTCTCCCGCCAGCTATTTCGACGACTCGCCGAAGGAGCTTGTGACCGAATTTCACTCACAAATGGCTGTCTAAGGAAACGAAGCAAATGGTATGCAATCTTGTTATTCGAAAACGGCCGTCATTCGAAACGCGAGCCGCACCGGACTATTTGGCGGAGGAGTACATGTGCAGTCGCTGCGCCCCCGTAGCTTTCCCTTAATTGCCAAGAAAAGTTGTCCGCGACTATAGTTTACCGTATTCTGTGCACGATGATTCCCTTTTATCCCTGCGAACTTCTTAATTTTCGTCACTTCATCTATGGCTGCTTTCTATTCCCTTGGTAACCGTTCTGTTGCTCTTGCTGTCCACTGGTATGTAAATTTGACCTACTTTCAAAGTCCATCATAATTTGTGCCTCGAGAGATAATTACACATATATGTACATATATATTCGTAAGTACGTGAAATTTACATAACATAGTTCCACGCCGCTACATATTCTATTGCAACAAGGATAATGTGGTAATTCGCTGCTTTTCGCATTTTGGGTAAGTAACCGTAATGAGGGTCTCATTAATTATCTATTCATTCTGAAGTCAACCATGTTTTATTTCTGCATAAAAATGAGGTCTCTCGTTCGTAAGACCCGCGCAGTTTGTTGTCGGTATATTTATTTGTATAAAACGAAAATTCTAATTTTGACGTTGCTGTCGATCACGCAAAACAAGCAAACGACTCGCTGAACGTGGTAGGGCTTCCAGTAAATTGATCGCCTGCAGCAGCACGCAGTACATTGAAGTAAAATAAAGGAGCGTTGAATATTTATGAGGTTCGATTTATGTAACGGTTAATGATGTTTGCTCTTGCTCGTTCACTACAGTCGACAGCACTGGAAAAAAGCAAGTCGCGCCGGCAAATGCGGACACTTCGGCCTAAAGTGATTATAATAGGATATTTCTTTTACTCATTTGAGGAATAGAAATTATGAAATAAAGAGAAACCGCAGTTATGCACACACGCACATGTATACACAAATCTCTTTCGCACTGGTCCGTGGCGTTCGCTAATAGTCCTTATTCATGGTTGACAGCTTCTCTAATGAAACGTTTCAGTGTAAAATAGCTTTTGCTAAGCTTGAGGAGCGTGCTGCTGTAGTACGTTAGCTCTATGTTTAATTCGGTACGCAGCAAAAAAATAATTTTTACTCTTGAGGATGCTTGTATGCTGCATCGCTCGCACGCATAGGCTGTAAAATTGTCTACTGACTGCTACAGGGAGCTCAAATTCCAACCGCGATGAGGAAAACCGTACCTGATTTGAACCGTGTTAGTTCTGACATCTGTTTGTATGATATGTTTTCTTTGCATGAAGTGTTTATATGATATGTTTTCTTTGCATGAAGTGTTTATATGATATGTTTTCTTTGCATGAAGTGTTTTTATGATATGTTTTCTTTGCATGAAGTGTTTATATGATATGTTTTCTTTGCATGAAGTGTTTATATGATATGTTTTCTTTGCATGAAGTGTTTATATGATATGTTTTCTTTGCATGAAGTGTTTATATGATATGTTTTCTTTGCATGAAGTGTTTATATGATATGTTTTCTTTGCATGAAGTGTTTTTATGATATGTTTTCTTTGCATGAAGTGTTTGTATATGTTTGTTTCCTTGAAGTGCTTGTATGATGTCGAATGTATTGCTTTATTTGCAGTTAAAATATGTACATGCATGTTTATTTGAAATGTTTGGATGTTTCATTGTTGTACGCGCACAAAAAACCATGTACATGCATGCCGAATGTGCATAGGAGTAAGAGCCTTTGTCAGGCCATATGGCCTTTAGCTCTTACTCCTCTTTCTGTATAAGAAAGAAATAATAATAAACTTCAAACTTCCAACTTCAAACATCCTGGTGAGTACCGAAATATTTCGTGCTTACGAGGCGTGGATACGAGATGTCCATTCGAACTAGTTTCACGCAGCTTTTGTCTTGTCTCTCGAAATCACCATCATGTTTACTTGGTGAAAGGTCACCCAAATACCTAACCTGCTCACCAAGAATAACTGGATCTAATTCATTAAGGAGTTAGTCATCCAAGGGTCTGACCGCCAAGCCTATGATGTAGTAACTTTTACCGCAGCATGCTATGTGTTCATATTGCTGCGTTTTAGTTATGGAGGTGGATGGATACCACCTACTAAAGTACTTGTCCTAGTTTGCAGTCCGAGCGCGTACTTCTGCTACTGAAATCGGGCCTCGGCTACAGTGCCACGACCAGATATGTCCATTGCAGTGGCGTAGCCAGTGAGTGGCACACCGGGCCCATGCCCCCCCCCCCCCCCCCCTTACCCACACCCAGATTTTTTTTTTGCCACTGCATATAGACCGCAAAATGGCACCCGACGACATCTGCCTGCCCGGCCCCACTCTAAATCAAGGAGGTGCCCCCCTCCCCCCCGAAAAAAATTTCTGCCTACGTCCCTGGTTCATGGGATTCAGGAAAACGCATTCCGCAAAACACCACTTCCATTCAAACACAACACAGGCCTTACAGTATGCATGTAATGCACTCATAAAACAAGCATTATGACCTAAGTGCAAGTCCACGATTAAATACACATTAAAGGTTCCAATAACTTTAACTGGGCGTATTTTGAGTTATGCGGCAATTTTTGTCTCCTGATTATCTTAACCAGTTCTACGTTTCACGTTTCTTCCTCACAGAACTGCCAGTTGCTACCCTGGCCTTGAATGAGCACCGTGCAGCGTGGTTGCCCGGAACGAGACAAGGACTATGAAAAAAAATTGCCGTAAAATATACACGCATACATTGACAGTTCTCGTGACAATATTGCACTATTCACATCTATATCACAATTACTACAGTATACTTAAAACAGTACAATTAACATCCCCTATACCTTCCTTGGCTTGGTTACCTGTTAGTTTTCATTAATGTTCTTTGATTTCTATAAAGTCTAAGTGTTCGGTCGGTATGAAGTAGATGTTTGACTTAGCCACTGGATATTCATAATAAGGATTGCCCGCCCCGGTGGTCTGGTAGTTATGGTGCTCGACTTCTTACCCGAAGGTCACGGTATCGAATCCCGGCCACTGCGGCCGCATTTTCGAAGGAGGCGAAAATGATTGAGGCCTATGTACTGTGCGATTTCATTGGACGACAAAAAACTAAAGCCGCAGGCCTTCAGCTAATCTAACTACTATGACACGACCCTGGACAAGCTGGTAACCAGTTAGTTTTCAGTTTCATGTTCTTATTTTATCGGTGCGCTGACCCTCTACCACTTAAATGACGGAAGCAGATGCAAGGCAATGATTTAGTCGGGTTCGAAGGAGAACCCACCAAGAAAACTCACTAGGGTCCCTTAGGCATCCACCTCAGTCGACTCGAAGGCGAAACCCGTATTCTCTATTTTTTCCTCCTAGTAGTATCACGTGATTTATTCACGTACAAGCGTAAGCGAACGACGGGGAACGTCAAGGGGCCGAAATCCAGGCAAACGCAAGCTCGGGTCGTGTGGCTACCACTAACTCTGTGGCTTGCTTTCTTGGCTGCTTCATCGTCGTCTCCCATTGTCCACTACAGTAGGTGTATTGAATCTTCCGCGCCTCCCTCCGAAAGCTTTCTGCAACTAACGTGCTATTGCAATGCCTCCAAGATCGCAGGCATTGTACGCTTTCTGCGCCTCACCTTGTTTTGCCTTGCCTCCGGGATTGGCACACCTTCGACGAAGCAATGACGTCATGTAATGAAGTCAGCATGTGACGTCGCGTTATGTGACAGCGCAGTGACGCCATGTCGACGTAATAAATTTTGGTGATACGTGACGTAATGAGGACGTTGAATGCTGACATCATCAACGGTTGATTTTTTTTTTGCATCACTAGAGTTCACGCCGCCAACGTGACACACCCAACGAGGGACGGCGGTGAATTTCCGCGTTTGATGATGCATCTAAGGCTTTCGCCCTAATAATGGCCGAATGAGCATTGTATAAAAACAAAAGTGGTGTGGCGCATTACAATGGGAATTTATCCGTATCGCCATGTGTGTACATACATATACATGCACACATACAAACGCACTCGTGAACATACATAAAAAGTGACTAAAGCCCCCCCCCCCCCCCCCTCCCACCTCCCACCGAAAAAAAAGTCCTCTGCCTTACAATATTGCCACGCGCTATTCCTATTTTCACTTTTGTTGTATTCGGTTTTCGCCCACAAAGACCGTCAGCAAAGCTCAACTCAAACCGCGCCTTATTGTTCTACAACCTTCGCGATTATTGTAGATCATTTTGTTAAGATTGCGCGCAAGACGCGACCACTCGAGATTATTCCAGAGCGTGCGCGATGACCAGTGATAAGGCTAGAATGTTCGACGCGTGATGCATAAAAGCCGGCGCGCTCCAACGATGTCCAGTTGATCGACGGACGACGTTCTGTTCGCCGCTATCAGTACCAGCGTGTATTGCTGTGACCTTACTTTCCGTTTACCGGCCACAAGTTCGGCCTAATAAACAGTTTTCATCTTGACCACGTCGCCTGCTTCCTTCGTCGACGTCACGACCACGTGACATCTGGTGGAGGTGCTGCTTCGTTCATGTACCGGACACCCCCCGTCAAGTCGTGAACCCAGCCCCAGTCGTGAAGGAGACGTCGACGCCAACCGTGACCAGCGAGTTAGCCGTAGGCAACAAGGTCTACATCCGGAGTACGGCCCTCTACCCGACAAGACCCGCAAAACCAAGACCATGACCACGACAGCGGCAACGATGACAGCCCCTGCGCCACCTTCCGCGATCGTGATGCAGCCGCCAAGGGAGCCGCCAATCTTTCGGGGATCATCATGTGAGGACCCAGAAACGTGGCTCGAGTCGTACGAGAGGACTGCGGCCGTCAACAACTGGGACCTCAATGACAAGTTGCGTTTTGTGTACTTCGCGTTGGAAGACAGCGCCAGGACCTGGTATGAGAACAGGGAGTCTATCCTGACAACCTGGGACATCTTCCGGACCAGTTTCCTGGCAGCGTTCGCAAGCGTCGTACGTAAAGAAAGGGCCGCCGCTTTACTAGAAACACGGGTCCAGCTCCCGAACGAAAACGTGACAATCTTCACCGAGGAGATGACCCGACTTTTCCGACACACCGACCCTGACATGACCGAGGAGAAGAAGGTCCGTTTCCTCATGCGAGGGGTCAAGCAGGAGCTCTTCGCGGGACTGATGAGGAACCCACCCAAGACCGTCCATGAATTCCTGACAGAGGCAACCACAATCGAGAAGACACTGGAGATGCGCACCCGCCAATTCAATCGCCGCTCGACGCCAGCCTACGCCGACATTCAATCCCTCTGTTCAGACGACCTGCGCGAGACCATAAGGGCCGTAGTACGCGAGGAGCTTCGTCGAATGTTCCCGTCATCCCAGCCGCAGGTTTCCTCGATCGCAGATATTGTTCGAGAGGAAATCCAGCAGTCGTTGGGTACCCCTGAACCGCAACAGCCTCAGCCGCAAGCCATGAGCTACGCTGCTGCAGCCCGACGCTACGCTCCCGCTCCACGCCCACGTCAAGACACCGCGCCGCCGCAGTACCGCCGACAGACACCGCCCACACCACCACCGGCGCCATACCACCCACCTGCCAGCCAGCGCTACCCTCCGAGGAAGACCGATGTTTGGCGCGCCCCTGACCACCGCCCGCTATGCTACCACTGCGGTGAAGCCGGGCACACGTACCGCCGCTGCCAGTACCGGGAGATGGGACTGCGTGGTTTCGCCGTAAACGCGCCGCGTCCGCAGCCGGGCGAACGACCTCGTGACATCGCCGACTACCTCACAGGAGCGCAGTGGACACCCCGACGACCTTCCCGCTCGCCGTCGCCAGGCCGCTACACCTCACCGCATCGCAGGCAGTATACCAGTCCGGCTCGGGGCCGATCTCCGAGCCCTTACCCGGAAAACTAAGGGCAGCAACCGATGGAGGTGCGGTTGCTGTACGTCGAACTACCGAAGATCCTCCGCCGACGCCGACGACGACGCCGCGACGAAACCTGCTGACCACGACGCGAAGCAGACAGAGCCCTGCCGACGAAACCTCGCGGACCGAGCTAGGCCTGACGACGCAGCATGATGGAAGCAGCGCAACAAATCGACGCAGCCGTGATCCGACACCGCGAGCTAACCGCAACGCAAGGCGACGGACTAGCGACCTCGACGTTCTCATCGACGGCCACAACGTCACCGCTCTCGTCGACACTGGTGCCGACTATTCCGTCGTCAGTGGGCCATTCGCCGCCAAGCTGAAGAAAGTAAAGACCGCTTGGAGTGGACCCGAAATCCGGACAGCTGGAGGTCACCTGATAACACCAATTGGAGTCTGCACGGCAAGAGTCACCATCAATAACCGGACTTATCCTGCGAGCTTTGTTATCCTACAACACTGCTCAAGGGATGTGATACTTGGAATGGACTTCCTAAGTGACCACGGTGCCGTCATCGACCTGAGGTCTGAGTCGATAACACTAACCTCAGAAAAAGCGCTCCCGCCCCAGGCGACGCCAAGGAACCATGCATTGAATGTGATAGAAGAGCAGGTGACCGTTCCGCCGCTCTCCAGCGTCATTATTTCCGTCGGCACCGAAAAACCTGCGAACCTTGAAGGCGTCATCGAGGGCGATCAGCAACTACTCCTGAACCGTCAAATTTGCGTGGCAAGAGGTATAGCCGAGCTGCGTGACGGTAAAGCAAAGGTAGTGCTGACAAACTTCAGCCACGAATATAGGCACCTCAACATTGGTACGACGGTCGCCTACATTGACGAATGCGTCGCCGCCAGCAATGCTTTCGCCCTCTACGATGCTGCCGAACCTGCTTCGACAAATCGAGGTCCCGAACCAGATTTCGACGTTAACCCGAGCCTTCCGAAGCTCAAGCACGATCAGCTCAAAGCCCTGCTACTGCAATTCAAGGACTGCTTCTCGGCGTCGTCGAGAATTCGGCAGACCCCAGTCGCTAGACATCGCATCATAACTGAAGAAAGTGCCCGACCAGTTCGACAGAGCCCGTACCGAGTTTCGACGCGCGAACGCGAAGCCGTGAAGAAACAAGTCGACGAAATGCTTCGCGACGACATCATTCAGCCGTCCAAGAGTCCGTGGGCGTCACCCGTGGTTTTAGTGAAGAAGAAGGACGGAACTCTACGCTTCTGCGTCGATTATCGCCGCCTGAACAAAATCACGAAGAAGGACGTGTATCCTCTCCCACGCATAGACGACGCCCTGGACCGACTCCACAACGCGAAGTATTTTTCGTCGATGGACCTGAAGACCGGCTATTGGCAAATCGAGGTCGACGAGAGAGACCGAGAGAAGACTGCCTTTATAACACCGGACGGCCTCTTCGAGTTCAAGGTCATGCCCTTTGGCCTTTGCTCGGCACCTGCAACTTTCCAACGTGTCATGGATACAGTACTGGCTGGCTTAAAGTGGCAGACGTGCCTCGTGTACTTGGACGACGTCGTTGTGTTTGCCTCAAACTTCGACGAACACCTCCGGCGCCTTGAAGCTGTACTTCAAGCAATCAAGACCTCCGGACTAACTCTGAAGCCAGAAAAGTGCCGCTTCGCATACGAGGAGCTCTTGTTCTTGGGCCACGTCATCAGCAAGTCAGGAGTTCGCCCCGACCCGCGGAAAACAGCTGCCATCGCCGCCTTTCCGCCACCCACTGACAAAAAGGCCGTGCGCCGATTTCTCGGCTTGTGCGCATATTACAGACGCTTCGTCAAGGAATTTTCAAGGATCGCCGAGCCGCTAACTCACCTCACGAAAGCCGACGTGGAATTCAAGTGGGAAACTGCGCAAGTCGAATCATTTGAAGAACTTAAACGACGCCTACAGACGCCTCCGATACTTGCGCATTTCGACGAATACGCCGAAACAGAAGTACATACCGACGCTAGCAGTGTTGGACTCGGCGCCGTGCTTGTGCAGAGGTCTGACGGACTGGAAAGGGTCATCAGTTATGCTAGCCGCTCGCTATCCAAGGCGGAAGCCAACTATTCTACAACAGAAAAGGAGTGCCTTGCCATCATCTGGGCAACATCCAAGTTTCGCCCCTACCTCTACGGCAGGCCTTTCAAAGTTGTAAGCGACCACCACGCCTTGTGTTGGCTAGCTAACTTGAAGGACCCTTCAGGTCGCCTCGCACGGTGGAGCCTAAGACTTCAAGAATTCGACATTACCGTCGTGTACAAGTCCGGAAGGAAACACTCCGATGCCGACTGCCTGTCTCGTGCCCCCGTCGACCCACCGCCACTGGACGACCAGGATGATGACGGCTTCCTGGGAACCGTAAGTGCCGACGACTTCGCCGAGAGACAGCGCGCCGATCCGGAACTCAAGGGCCTTATGGAATACCTCGAGGGCAAAGCCACCGTGGCTCCAAAGGTATTCAGACGAGGACTGGAGTCGTTTTTCATGCGCAACGGCGTTCTCCTAAAGAAAAACTTCTCGCCAGTTCGGGCCGACTCCCTCCTCGTAGTACCTTCGGCTTTACGTCCAGAAGTTCTGCATGCTTTGCATGACGACCCGACGGCTGGACACCTTGGATTTTCCCGTACGCTGGCAAGGATACAAGAAAAGTACTACTGGCCTAGGCTCACTGCCGACGTCACCCATTACGTGAGGACTTGCCGAGATTGTCAGCGACGGAAGACACCACCGACTAGGCCAGCCGGACTTCTGCAGCCCATCGAGCCACCTCGCCGGCCATTCCAGCAAATCGGCATGGACTTACAGGGGCCGTTCCCGACGTCGAATTCCGGAAACAAATGGATCGTCGTAGCTACTGACTACCTCACCCGCTACGCCGAGACAAGGGCCCTGCCCAAGGGCAGTGCCGCCGAGGTAGCAAAGTTCTTCGTCGAGAACATCGTACTGCGACATGGCGCCCCAGAGGTCCTCATTACCGACAGAGGTACGGCCTTCACTGCGGACCTAACCCAGGCGATCCTGAGGTACAGCCAAACAAGCCACCGCCGGACCACCGCCTACCACCCACAGACCAACGGCCTGACCGAGCGTCTAAATAAGACCATCGCCGACATGCTGGCCATGTACGTCGACGTCGAACACAAGACGTGGGACGCCATCCTTCCGTACGTGACCTTCGCATACAACACGGCCGTGCAAGAAACGACGCAGATGACGCCATACAAGTTGGTCTACGGACGGAGCCCGACAACGACGCTCGACGCCATGTTACCGAACGTGACCGACGAGGAAAACATCGACGTGACCGCCTACCTACAGCGCGCCGAAGAAGCACGACAGCTCGCCCGCCTGCGGATCAAGAATCAGCAGACGACTGACAGCCGCCGCTACAATCTTCGACGACGGTTCGTGGAATACCAGCCCGGCGACCGCGTTTGGGTGTGGACGCCGATACGACGACGTGGACTCAGTGAAAAACTTCTGCGACGATACTTCGGACCGTATAGGGTGCTTCGACGTCTCGGCGTTCTGGACTACGAGGTCGTCCCGGACGGCATAGCGAACTCTCAACGGCGCCGTGCGCGATCCGAAGTCGTCCATGTCGTGCGCCTCAAGCCGTACTACGCGCGTTAGCAAACCTGAGGACTGCACTTATTGCTTAATTATTGTACTTTCTTTATTGTTGTGATTTATTGTTGCATGCATTTTCCCCCGTGTTCTGTTTTAAGCATCGGGACGATGCCTTTTCAGAGGGGGGCATTGCCACGCGCTATTCCTATTTTCACTTTTGTTGTATTCGGTTTTCGCCCACAAAGACCGTCAGCAAAGCTCAACTCAAACCGCGCCTTATTGTTCTACAACCTTCGCGATTATTGTAGATCATTTTGTTAAGATTGCGCGCAAGACGCGACCACTCGAGATTATTCCAGAGCGTGCGCGATGACCAGTGATAAGGCTAGAATGTTCGACGCGTGATGCATAAAAGCCGGCGCGCTCCAACGATGTCCAGTTGATCGACGGACGACGTTCTGTTCGCCGCTATCAGTACCAGCGTGTATTGCTGTGACCTTACTTTCCGTTTACCGGCCACAAGTTCGGCCTAATAAACAGTTTTCATCTTGACCACGTCGCCTGCTTCCTTCGTCGACGTCACGACCACGTGACAATATGCATACTTAAAATTGTAGAGATAGAGGTGCCACAGTTGAAAGCTGCCGCGATACCTTTTGTCTTTAAATACAGAATGTGCAATAAGAAGACGGCTGTTGCGATTCGAAATGAGCAAAAAATTATTAGTACTTTGCTTCCGTGAATCAGCGACATATAAGAAGTAAACAAGAATATAAAAGGTAGAAACAACGCAAACGTACTTCACAGAAACTTAACGTACGTCACAACTCTACCATATAAGTGCAAAGCTGTGCATAATGTATATATCGTGCAAAACAGCGCGATGAACGAGGTTAGAAAATAACGCAACTGCTGCATAATCACCCCGTCTACTTTGTAGTCGGCGCTCATGCTGTTATGCTGATTTTTTCTTGGCATTATCATTTTATTATACGAAAACAGCCACAGGCCACACGCGACCGCAGGGAATGTTTTTGTTCTTCCGCACGCGCACCACTTTTCTTGTCATTTGCATAACGCGAAGCTGCTGACTAAGATAGTGAAATTTTGGCGCGCTGCAATGCGACCGTTTGAAAGTTGACGTTACCATCCCTTTCTTTCTTGAAGCATTAAGCTTCATAAATTATTCGATAGCGTTCTTGCCCGTATAGGCAGTTAAAACCTATGAAGAAAATGTCAGCTGCGCGCACAACCACCGCTGTACATTCTACACAGAATTTGCGTAAATGCTCCATCCAATAGCGTTTACTCATTTTGGTGACGTCAAGTACTCCTCGTTGTATTTGCATTAACCGAGAAAAATATTTCCAGTTTGAGCGGAAACGACCTAACACGGCTGTCTTCCTCAGGTAAATGGCACTGTGGGCTAAAGCCTACATTTTTTTCTTAAGTTCTAAACAAGTATAGAAACAGTGATGAAACAAAGGTGTCTTTCGTGTTAAAAAAAGAAAAGAAAGCAAACACACAGCACTTCTTTTTCTTTTTTTTTTCCATACGGCATTTCATTTCTTTACAATCTACCGCGTTCCCCTGTCATAATATATCATTACGTAGGCGAGGTTGGGTGGTATCTACCTCAACGATAGGTTGAGGATAAGACCGTATGGTTGTGTGCGCATTAGCATGATCGCGCCCATCTACAGATCTGTGAGTAAGTAACAGCGTAGACAAAGGACAGAACTTTTAAGGCGAAAGGCTTTAATGCCTCATACTCTCCTCCGTCCGTCCGGGCCCTGGAACGGTGCCAGCTGCGGCCTCTCTCCCCCACACTCTCTCAGCAGTCACGTGATGGCGCAACGGCGCATAGCAACAGTTCCGCCGCCACAGTTGTGGCCTCTCCCCCTTACGCTCTTTCATCAGTCACGTGATTGCTGAGAGAGTAAAAAACAAAAAGTAAAGACATTGCATAGTCAGTCGAATGGCCACAGGCTTTCGCCGAACACACTTTGCAATTTACACAGTATCCTACAATTTCTTATTGAAAACCAAGGAATATGGTTTTCTCGATGGCGGGAGACTGAGTTCTACAATTATAGAAGCTGCAAAACTCCCCGTAGGCCCCATATATCAAAATCCGAACTCGCCGTTGGCCGAAATCTCGGAGGGGTCTGCCGATTGTAGCGTCATCTGCTGACTAAAGAACAAACTACCGCTCGCGACGACGCCAGCGCTGCGTGCAGCCTTGAACAGCTTGCGAGGAGAGCAAGCAGCGGCGGCGCCACGGCGATGTTGCGTTTTTTTTATTGCTGCTCCCAGATGGCGCGACAATCTGCAAGTTCCCCGCAGGATTGGTCACCGGCATGTCCGGGTTTTGGAACGTAGCTTCGTAACTGGTATTATTGTAGCACTCTGGAAACAGCGCTAGAAGGAGACGAAGACGAGATGACATAAACACAGCGGCGTGTGTGCCTCCTCTCTTCTTCGTCTTGTTCTAGCGCTGCTTCTTCGTTCAAATTCAGCACGTACCAACCGGCCCAATTCAAGACTCTTAATGGGAAATTTAAGTTCGCACCTTTACATGATAGTGCTGCTGTCTCGGGAAAGTGCGCAGAGATGAAAAAATGTGGTACAGTGGGGATCTAAAACAAAGTGCACATTATAATTCAAAGTCTACCATGCATTTGTTGTCGCCGCGGTTGCCCAGTAATTACGGTGCTCGGCTGCTGACCCGAAAGGTGCGGGTCAGCAGCTGAACAAAATAGAAGGCCACGATTCGCGATGCGATGCGCACTGCTTCGCCCATCATCAGCATTCACTTGGTGGATCTGCAGCCATTCTAACTTTTCTATTTCTTTGTTCTCTTCCTATCTCTTTCTCTCGAGATCTGTTTTTCTTTTTATATGTTTCTTTCTATGTATTTCTTTCTCTCTTTAATTCTCTCTTTTTTCTCGCTCTTTCTCTTTTTCTTTCTCTTTCTGTCTTGCTATCTGTTTTTTTCTAACTCCTTCTCGTGTCGTTTTGTATCTGTTTCTCTCGCTTTCTATGTCTTTTCCTGTCTTTATATCTTGTTATATCCTTATTTCCTTTATTTTCGTGAATTTTTCACTTTCTCAATCTGCCTATCTCTTTCTCTCTATTTTCTCTTTCTCTCTCTCTTTCACGTGTTTTATGTGCTCCAATTCTCCTAGCAGAGTTTTCGTTTAACGCTCACGCCTGCTGTACTCGGTAGTGGGGATTGCGGTAATGGGGTAGTTTTGCATGCCAGATCACAAGTTACCGATAACTTAAACAGGTTTGCTGTTTAAAAAAAATCAGAGCATATGCACGAAGTGAATGATGATGAGTGGGCGAAGCTGCGGGGGGGGGGTCGATCATTCGTGTAAGCATGAATCTCCCCGTACATTGCCCACTCGATCATGCAAAGACGTGACACGCCGTGACGCGAGCCCTCGCAGCCTCTGGATCAGCTTGCCGGCGCTGCCGTGCCGCTGCAGCTGCAGCTGCGCAAGCCCTCGCCGCCTCTGGATCAGCTTGCCGACGCTGCCGTGCCGCTGCAGCTTCACGATCCCGCAAATCTGGATCCGCTTGTCTGCGTCGCCGGTGCCTACTTCTCTCTCGCACAACTTGAGAGCCCGCGCTGCAGCCGCTTTGCGAGCCCTCCGCTCCGCCGCCGCCTTGTCTTCTTCGTTGTTCATAGCAGTAGTAGCAGTATCGAAGCGCACTGAGTGACGACCGTCGAAAGAGAGAGGAAGTGCGCCGAGAGCCGAGAGTGGAGTTTGCGCACCGGAGAGTGATGATGATTGTCTGTGGTCTTCCCCTTTATATCGGGGGGGGGGGGGGGGGGGGGGGAGGGGGGGCACCTTTTAGTGTCTTGACCGGAACGACAAAAAAAATCGAGAAAAAGAAAATTCACAACAGGTCCATGAACCTTACAATTGTTCACTGTCTCCCTGACCACCACTTCAGAATCCTTGCTTTTGTTATTGCTGTCACTGCCAGGGGGTGTATATTGGCATCGCGGCTGCCGCCTCCACCCGATTCGCCGCAGTCGTCCACGAAGCCGAGTGCCTCCGGTAGTGTGACGCCATCTGTCTGACGAGGATACAGGCCCTCGCAGTGAAGCACACTGTGTTCAATGTTCACCTCGTCTTTCCCGCATATCCGGCACTGCACAGTACCGTCCGCCAACGACGGGTCGAAGTGACGCCGGTACACCTGAGTGCGGAGCGCTCCAGCACGGGCCTCAAACAGAAGGGCACTGCCGAAACTATTGTCGTATAATCGTTCTGCGGAGATGGTGGTCTTGTGAGCGCTGTATACGACCAGGCTAGGTTTCTTCTTCATAGCCGCCTGCACATGGAGCGAGCGCCGCAGAGCCATGTAGTGGGCGTCATGCAAATCAAATGAGAGCACAGCTGCGCCTCTAACGGGAGCGGCGTGTACTAGCGTGGCTACACAGGGGGGAGTGATGTACAAGCCTCGACCTTAAGGAGCTTCTCCCCTAAAAGAGAATGTGCTCTGGAACGCGCTTATTGTTCATCGTCATCAGCGTCATCGTCATCGTCATGGCGTATAATGGTTACCTTGCATGTGCTGTGTGATGGTAGCGTCATCGTCATCGCACTAGCGTGGCTACGCCGAGTGACACCGGCGGAGTGATTGACAAGCCTCGACCTTAAGGAGCTGCGCCCCTAAAAAAGTCACAGTTTCACCGCAAGGGTGAAGCAATGAATGCGATAGCAAAAAAATTGTAATGTTATACGAAGTGAGGCTGGCAGCTAACTCTTTTTGGATCCGATCTCACGCAACTCTAGAAAACGCTTGTTTAAGAGAATTCTCTTCGCGTTGAGAGCGCAGCACGTAGAAGGGTACGCCGGCCCGGCCGCCGAGAAGGGGAGATGAGAAGGGGAGATAAACGCGCGCCCGCGCCCGCGCTCGTAAAATCAAACGTCGCCCCCCCCCCCCCCCGCCCGCCCGCTGTCGGCCGCCGAAGGGGAGATAACGCGCGCGTCCCCGCCCGCTCGTAAAATCGAAGGTCGCTCGAGGACCCCCCCCCTCGCGTCTTTTCACGCTCACGAACGACGGGCGCGCCCGGTTATATATATACATATACGGCAAATGACGCCGACGCCGACGCCGACGGCGAAAACCAGCCGCGAGTGTCCATATAATGGCTATCGCAATAAAAGACGGCATGATAACGAGACCGTACAAAAAAAAAAAAAATACCGCGTAACAGCTCAAGCGTGGCTCGAGGCGCGCGAACTGCGCGTTCACTTCGTCGTAGCGGCGCTCACCGCAACGCAAAAAACACACAAAAAACGATGAAGTTGAATGTATCAACGCAATAACTGCTTCTTGCCGGGCGTAATGTGTCTGCTGAATCCGAAACCTATCTTCATCACGAACTGGCTCGAGCTGTCTTAGTCCTTCTTCATAGTTTGCTTCGCTCCTACAACAATTGCGCCGATTTGTCCCGTGGGGAATGCAATACTGTGATGAAAGAAAGAGTGAGTACTGAGAGAGAAAAAAGAGATAGAAAGCAAGGCAAAGAGAAATAGACAGAAAGAAACAGAACAACAAAAGAAAAATGGAAGGCGAGAGAACGAGTACAGGGTTCGAGAGAGAGAGAAAATAACAGAAATAGGGAGAAAGAAAAGGGAAAAAAAGGAAAATGACAGAAAGGCAGAGAAAGAAATAGAGAAAAAGAGGGAAGGAAGCGAGAAAAGATAGGATACGGGACAATGAGTTTAGAGAAAGAGAGAGAGAGCGATAGAGAAAGAGAAAATACAAACGAAGGAAAGGAAGAAAAGAGTTAAAGAGATAGAAAGACAAGCGAAAGAAATAGACAGGGAGAGAAAAACGTACAAAGAAACACATAAAAAGAGATCGAAAAAAAGAAAAAACAGCAAACATGGCCGCGTATAGAATAGTATAGCAAGGGCTGGAAAAATAATTGAGGGTGACGAGAAGGGAAAGGAGGAGATGAGAGCTTAAAGTATAGCACAGTCTTGTACAGTATAGTACAGCAAGTGGTGGGAAAGGAAAGTGAGGAGAAGGGAAAGGAGGAAGGCAACACACCAGCTCCTTCGGTTCCTCGGTATTCGCACCACTATAGTGCATAGCTGTCCCGTTTTTTGTTTTTTTTTCCTTTTTGTTCTCATGTTTCATAATACTTTCTACGTACGTCTCTAAAAGGCCATATACGCTTCCACCTTCAGTACTCCTCAAGTACGTTAGGTGCCCCGGTAATTTCTTTATTAGCTACGTCACACTTCACAGGACGAGCTTTCATCAAATTCTATCGGTCGCGTTTATTAAGTCAATGCAAATCGCATGTCAACCTGGAAGCGAGGCAACTCGTGGACGTAGCTTTGGAATTATTATCGTCTAAATTTAGACTGACAGCAGCGAGCAAGGAGCTCTTGGTGAGACTGACGATGTCCCTAAAGAACAACAAAAAAGTCAATATTCTTTTAGGCCGAGACACGGCCACATATGTTAGCGGGCTCGAAGCTTGCGTGTAGTGCAACGAAATAAGGTTATCTTCCCGTTAATATCAATCTTGGTCGACAGCCGGTAATGGCTGCCCAGTTTGCTCTCGAAGCTGTCGCCCTAAAGACGTAAAACGTGACGTCGAACCCAGCAACGTCATGTACGTCGATGAGCTTTAATAAATATATATAGAAGCTTTTCCCTCGGGTGAGCTGCGTAAGAAGGAAACTTAATTTTAATGTTACGGGACACTAGCGTGCTCGGACGTCCCGGAGCAGCAACCTACCTCGCGTCAAACCCGTGTCTCGCATTAATTCCCCTACCCCCCCCCCCCTTTATGCTGGATCGTCAATAAAGTTGTTTCACTCACTCAATGTTACGGGAAGCGGTGGGACACGGATCGCGAAATTGGAGTCGACCGGCAGCTGGCTGTCGAAACATTCTGGCAAACGAGCTTTTTTTACTTGTCGCTTTCT
>JALIZH010015228.1:0-77307 GCA_030522465.1 Rhipicephalus appendiculatus
GCATCCATGTGCGCGAAAGTGTAGAAATTTGTTGATACGCAGACCAATGGCATTGATAGTGTTCCTACTAACTGTGGAATAAACCATATTTTCCACTTTAGAGATTGCAAGGAGGCCAATGTGCATCAGGTACTGTTTTTTATCAGGTAAAACTGACATAGTCCAAAGTGGCAGATGCGTAAACATTCGTCATAGGCAACACACACGTTCATTGACAGAGACAAAGCCGTCCACTCTCACTGCCCATTGCCAGGACATTGTCTGCGGTTTACTGTCACACAGTAAACCTCAGATGGCCAGAGAAGTCATTGGGGCCTTCCACATTCGAAAGAAAGGGGATAAGTGTCTCAGCCTGCCTTCAATTTCGCTCATTGACGCAAAATGTATGTACCTAAGCAGTACTTCCAAAATATGATTTCAGAGTTTATCTGTAATTCCTAGCTGGGGACCTTTTAGCCATGATGTGCATCACCTGTAAATATGTTTGTATTTCGTAATAAAATTCACTTGCGAGTCAGCGCCTGTCCTGCGCTTCTTAATTATTCGTCATCGTCCCGTCTGCGCTGCATCAACCAAAGATGAACGCGTACCAACTAGCTCAAGTTTCCATCCTTATGACATAGTATGCCACAACCTTCTTTCGTATAGTTTGCATCGACTAAACATGGATTCTGAACTACTTGCACGTCTTGAATGTTTGTGAATAAATCATTCCAAGTTTGTCTCCGCTAACAGTAGTGACTCACTCCCGAGTCCTATTTCCTCAGGTGTACCACAAGTATCGATACTTGGCCCTCTTCCATTTTAAATCGACATTAAGGACTAACGCGCGAATACAGAGAAAGTCATTCTCTTTGGATTCCTTCGAGTCGAGTGTATTACTTACGGTGAGCATATATGAAGGTATAGACCGTGAATGTTACGTCAAGCACAGCCTTCACATTGTTAAAAGCGTATGGGTTTGCGCTTGTTGGTAAGGCTTTATCGGCGCGAAACAGTGCGAAAAAAAAAACGGACACAAAATGATAGAGATGGGACCCCTGCGGTCAACTACCAAACATGCGTTTGTTTGTGCGAGCACGAATAAATATGCTCCTTCACATGATAGGAGGGGGGAGAGGGATTGTCCAGGGAAGTTTTTGCTGAAGCTTCTTCCCTGGACTATCCTTCACCAAGGAGCAGTTTGTTGCCTTCACCTGAAGGCAAAAAACTGCGCTTCCCTGATCTCACCATTAACCTGGACGACAGCCATAGCTGCTGGATTTATACCCAACGATCGAAGCAGGACCTTCTGTAATTTTCATCTCATCGCTCGAGGATCGTTAAACGCGCCATTCGCTCGTATAGTGGTCTTGCGAGCACTATACGTGTTGTACGCGCTGCCGCATGCATCCGGATATTGATAGAACACAGCGGAAACGGCTAGAAGTGCAGAATAGGAAGGGCCTCAGGCAGTGTTGCGAACCAATTTTTGGAAAATATCCTACGTCACGGTCAAAATTACACTACTTTATCCTACACAATTTTTTACTACCCTACATTTTAACCTACGCCTAAGAATAGCACAGTATAACAATAAAATGGTACAGACTACACTTCACTGCACCACATGCAGATTTGTAGTGGACCTGAATTCGGAAGTTACATTGAAAATTGGTTTGAAAAAAATTTCGAAGAGAGAATAAGGAACATGAAAGACAGAAGATGGGAAGAGAAAGCGTTCCGATATTTGTATGGGCACAGGGTTGACTAATTATTTAGAAAAATAAATAGGAGACTCATCAGTAAGTATACGGTTGGCAGTATAAGCGATATGGCGACAAGGAGCGTTAAGCGAAACGTCAGAGAGGCGGAAAAGGTGTATCGGATAGCAGTGATTGCAAGAAAGCCAGCTCTGGGTAACCACCGAAATGGTAAAGACAAAATAAGCAAGGGTCCACTTTACAATAATGCAGAGGGATGTGTTTTGTGGTTTGAAGCGAGGGTGAGTTGCGTTAGTACGCTAGTTATAAAGCGAAATTCAGTGAAGAACAGAAATACACATGCGCAGGGAAGGTACGGAAACAAGGGAGCATGTTAACTGAATGTGATCCGCCGCGGTTCACGTTAGGGCACTAGCCTACATGAACGTTTGGGTTTAGGAACAACATTGGAAAGGTAAACAGGTCGGCGAAGGAAATAAGTAAAAAATGACTGGGGGACTGTTGGCGGGAAAGTAGGCAGATAACAACAACAAAAGTAAAAGCAGATAAACTAGCGTTGTTCTGCGCTAAGGCTCGGAAAATTGGGTTGTGAATAAATATGCATTTATTAGGTTTTTTAAATGCGAAGCATTTCTTTGCGTACTGTAAGCACTTTTGCGTTTCTATCTACGCATCTATCCATCTATCTATCTATCTATCTATCTATCTAGCCACCTACGTCTGGGTACTCTCGTGATGGCCTCCTTAACTTGGGGTTGACCAAAATTTGTATGTGAGGGTAAGAGGTATTGACGAATATGTCTGGCTGGTCACGACATGAATAACGTGGAAATGCCGTCGCGTACGTCGTCAAACTCAGTTCTCCAGACACGTGTCGCTCATACCCGTATACCACGGGCAGCGGAATGCGGGTATGCGCCACCGGACTTAGACAATTTATATCTACCCAGGAACAGCGAGAACATGCATTGGTAACTTAAATGCGAGAGCGTTAACAGAAACTGACATCGGTGGCGTTGACACTCGTAATTTAAAGGCGACAGCGTTAAGAAAAACGGACATCGGTGGCGTGGACGCCAGGAATACAAAGAAGAGAAATCAGAGTCCCCGCAGGAATCGAACCCAAGCATTCTGCGTGGCAATCAAGCATTCTACCACAGAGCAACGTCAGGTCTCGAAACTGCTTTGGCAGAACACCCTATGCAGGCGTAATGTTGGTGAAACGTATATTGTGGTTGCAGTGCTGGCTATCTAATTTTATAAACATTACATACGTACTATGACGAAGGAGTCATGTCGGGTTAACGTCAGTTGTATAATTAAGCGCCATCCACTGTAGTTGGTTTACGTAGCACTATCCAGGTCTACCATCCTTGCAAGTACAAGCTCAACATATCAGCTTACCCCTTACAAAAAATCTTATAGAAAAATAATTGAAATGCCATTGCTCAATGTTGACGCATTGTACAGAATAGTCGTTGTCGGTCCATTGAAAAGTCATTGAGCTTATTGTTGACACGTATAGAATATTGGCCACCGATCTTTTACCAAAATTTTATTGACATAAAAGTAGTTGAATGGTTGTCGACTTGTTATTGAAAGTATATGGAGCATTGATTTCATTCATTGACAGCTCTAATGAATAATTATTGACTTACAATTGAAGCAGCATTGAAATTCGATTATGTATTTATTGAAAGTACACGTACTGCAAGTTTTAACAGTTGCTGAATTTTTGTACATATACAAGTGCAATATGCTACCGCAATACGAACAATGCGTACTGAGGCACATGCACTGAGGCACAGGCCTCAGTAGGCATTGTCCAAAAAGGTCTTTCACAGAACTTGAATAAGAGCTGCTGGGTGCGCTTACGTGGGTTTTATATGAGCGCACAGCTGTCTGTACATGAGCACTGTGATGTACAACGTATGCTTGCATAAAGAGCTACAGTAGGCTTGCACAGTTCACGTGTTATATCAGAAACTTCATCGCCAGCTATAACGCTTCAATTCTGCCAAAACATGTGAAAACCTGGAAACACAGTAAACTTAGCGAAAACTAAAATATGGACACGGGCACAAAAGCAAATTGAATTACTCATACTCAGTCACTCGGAGAAGTCAACTTTTGCATAAGTTCTGTGACCTTTCGTTTTTTTTCAAAAGGCCCAACAAAAGAAAAACGCAAATGTGCGGATATGTACCTTTATTAAAGCGAAAAAACTGCAAAAACCACATCATCAGAGAAGACAACTATAACTTAAATGGTCTGGCGTTTGTTTCAACATGCAAAGGGTGAGTCCCGGTCCTGCAAAAAATATGAAAAAAAAGGAAATTGTGACAAATTACTACCAAGAAGTCGGTATGAAAAGGCGGAAACTCCATCACATCATACGGCTGCAGAAGGGCGAACATGCTACAAATGACCAGGCTGAAGCGACACGCGAGTACACGTTTTTTTACTGCCCCTCTCGAGAGATGCAAGCTTCACAGAGCGCGGATATTAACATAGAAGGGAAACGCTAAGCCACAGCTTTGAAGGCGCGCGTCGACACACAATAGGCAAAGTAACATCATAGCACATAAAAAAGACGCATAACTCCTCGCCCCGGAAACCGATTCAACACTCGCCCTCACATATTCGAAACATTACTAGAATAGCGCATCCAACTATCGGAAATAGCACTGTGCAGAAAGACACAACTGTGCTGGTACAAACATTTTCTTACCCGCAAACTTGCTGGAGACAAAACAAAGAACACGACACCTGTCGTAATAGCGTGTGCCTAATTACGAGGCACAAGCAGTTTTGAAGACGCAAAAAAGTAGTGCATGCGCTCGAATGTAAGCGTTAATGCATACCTTGAAACAAGCTCAAATAAGCGCGCCAATAAGTCAGTATGTTCGAAACAGAACAGAAATGAAAAGCTACATTTATATTAGGACAGTTCAATCACGATGGCACAACACTAACGCGGTCAAGTACTTCTGAAACATGTCGCGCATGCAGCCGATGTAGGAACAAAACACGCGTTTTTATTCTTCATGGTTTTCGATAAAAGGGTGTACAGGTAAAGAAAACGAACTCACCTTCAACGATGGAGCCCGTCGTTTCTTAATCCGCATATTCCAGGAGTGGTAAAAGCACATCATGGTGATCGCATCCATTCCTGCAGCTAAGCAGAAATGAAACTGCGAGAGTCGCGCACGCAAGCTGAGACGTCCATTTCTCCGTCGGAACGATTACGGAACTAAGCCTCACAGTCCGCGCAGCCGCCACTCGCAGACAAACGTACGTGCATGCAGGTCCACAACTGCTGAATATGCCACGAAGTAGCTTCTTCACAAGAACGTTCATACCTTCCATGAATGACGGTATTTACACTGCACGAAATAAAGCGCGAGGAGGCGAGCGCGCCACACGCGACCGGCACGTCGGAATTCAATGCGCTCAACTGACACAGACGGCAGGGCGGATATCCATCCGCGCTGTCGTTGTCAATGCCGCTGCGAAGCCCGTTAGCTAGTTAGGCTGTTATCGCTGTTATTAGTTCCGTAAAGCTTACTGGTTAAAGACCTTTGAACACTTCATGATTATGACTGCTGACGCAATCCAACACCTCACACATTTATCCTCTTGCGCGCTACTTTTTCCGTCGCAATATGACATGGCGCGCAGGCTAGCAAGTTGCTACATGTTGCGGCGTGGCGGCGTTGCCGCGGTTTCTCCAAGGAGCGCATGGCGCGGGTGGCGTTCGTTCGCCAACTGCAGGAGTTGTCCGGTACATCACGTTCATCTGATATCTCGTTGCGTTGAGGTTTCAGATACACGGTCTTATCGACACCGCGCGCAGACAGGCGTCGAATTCTGCGCCGAGGCCCCCGCGGTCCGTTGGGAGATATCTTTATGTCATCTCATCGTGTTGTGCGCGTCCGCGGCGGTACGTGAATGATGCCTACCTTAAAAAACTGCATATGAACGTTATATTCTCAAACCACTACTCCTTTGGGGCCACCGTAGTCGAGCAGTGCTTGCGGTTCTGGGCTGTTGACGAATATCTATCGCGGGTTCAATCCCGGCCGCGGCAGTAGCATTTTAACGGGAGTTCGTTAAAGAGATCGTTATGCAGAAATCCCGGTGTCGATGGCGGCGTCGACTTCAATGTTGAGCGAAAGACCAGCGTTGGCCCTGGGCGAACATTTGAGGTAGATGCAAATAAAGAGAAGAGCCGTGGGTCGTTTTTGCGGCACAGTAAGTCTCCGCCGAGAAGCGAGAGCAGGCGTGCGCGCTTTTGTGTGTGTGTGTGTGTGTGGGGGGGGGGGGGGGAATATCGCGTAAGGGGTCCCCCCATTTTTTTGAAGTAGGCAGAAATGCTGGAGGCTGATTTCCTTCGATTCAGGTGCATGTTAAAAAGCCCCAGGTGTTTGAACTTTCCGGAACCTTCGACAGCGGAGTGCCTCACAATCATTGGCGCGTACAACCCCAGCAATTAATTAATCAAGCTTTCTTTGTGTATTCAGCGGCAGTGCAGTTGCTGCCCACGGCTGCGTACGTGGACGTTACACTTTTACTGCGTTGTTTGCGTTACTGCAGCAAGAAGTCAGCCATAGCATCGTTGCCGCCTGAACAGTCATGTGGTGAGTCGTTCGGTTAGAGCTAATTAAACGGACAGGCTGGAGAAATCACGTTGCCAAACGTATATAGCTAGTACGCAAGCGATAGAATACCGCATATGCACAGGACGTTTCTCATATGCGTTCTATTTGAGTATACGCTGCTTACTTGGGGTGGTTTCATCCATAAAAAGGTTTTGATACTTTACAGGCTTGGCAATGCGCGCTCATACATACACTGCAACTCAATAAAGGTGCAACGATAAGTCAACATTTTTTGTCAATGACTTTTTCGTTGATGTAATCAACAGAAAAAAACCATTGAGTATATATTGAGCAACGTCAAGACATCTTGCCAAGTCGTTGAAAATCGGTTGATTCAATGAATAGTGACCGGAATGTCAACAACAACTCAATAGTCATTTTTATAAGGGACGGCTTCTGGTGTTGGCAATACTCATGTTTCTGTTGGCATCGTTACACAACTGTAAACAACTCGTTATATGAAACATATGCGACCCTTCAATATGTCTGTGAGTGCAACATTTGTACATATCTTTAGCGTCATTTCATATCGTTTCGCTCAATCAAAAAATTCCAACCCAGTCACCATGCTGTTTCATCCACCCATCCACTGTCATCGAAAAAACTCGCATCGTCCCTTGCCCACTCGCTCGAAGGCGAAAACCACCTTCATTTTCGTCTTGTCCATCAATTGTATGATCATCCCACCCTCGAAAGATTGCCGTGTTATCTTTTGCGTCTGCCTTCTGCTGGTGACATGTGAATTAAGATAACTCATCGTTGATGCCGACACCAACTTGCCTACGGAGGCGTCAGTCCTTGTTACCCTTTTGTGTACTGCCCAGCCTCACACCGCGGCACTGTTTACGCCGTCTCTCCCGTTTACACAGCGCAAAGGCCTTGTTCTTCCATTTGCCGTCCTCGCTATTACATCTGGATCAACAACAATGCTGGTCACAAACCACTGCAACTACCCGATTGCTTTGCTTCGTGGAGAGACTTTAGGTTATGCCCAACATTTCAACCACATTGATGATATTGGCATTCCCAATGAGCTCTACCGTCGTGACATTGCCGCAGTCACTTCTGCCAACCAACAGTCTATATCGTCAGCTTTCTAAACCGCCATCGACGCCAATCTCTCCCCCTCCCATCGACGCCAACTTCTTGCGATTCTTGAAAAGTTCAGCTCTTCGTTTGACTTTCATAAAAGTTCCCTAGACCGCACCACGACCATCTCTCATACACTCTAAGAAAAAAAAGAGCATGTGTGACTCTTTTCAGAGAGTTTCGACTTGCCACGTATACGATTCTCTTTAAAGAGGCAGGGTGACTCTCTTGGTGGGTCAGAGTCGGCGCACTCTACGAGAGTCCCCGGACCTTCTTAGGAAGAGTGAGAGGACTCTTATGCGACGGATCACACTACCACCTCTGAGGGAGTCAGACGACTCTTGCCGGTGACACTCCTACGTGGGTAAAATGACACCAACCGAAGCCTCAAGCGACTCTACAGCTATTTTATTCTACTCAATTTACCCATGCCATGTTTTTGCGCGACTACTGTTGGAAATGATGAAGTATTCATTTTAAGCAACTCCAATAATACTTGCCGTTGTGCCTAGCGACTGACAAAAATGTATAGTTCACTTTTAGCATTATTTTAATAAAACTCGTCAAAACAACACACCATTTCCAGCAGAGTAATATAGAAAGCGCGAAAAGATGGTCTGTGATTTCCTATGAAGTAGTTGAAGTATTCCTCATTTACATGCTTGTATGAGTATAGTCAACCAAAATGTGTGACTGTGATGTCCATAGTGTCAAGTCGTGCAAAATAAACTGCAGATATAGGCATCATGTTTCCATATTTATTCCTTATGATTATGAATCAAAAAGTCGTGAAGGCTGGAGGAATCAGACTTGTGTATTGCTATGTTGTCGCTCCTGTTCAGCGTGAGCAGCCATGAAAAATGGTGCCTAGGCTGAAAAGAAGAACGTGATATCATGGTGAGAAAACGGAATCGTAGAGAGAGTTTGCAAAACCTACACTATAAGTGATTTACACAGACATAATGAAGGCTCACAACAAGACAACAAATGCAAACAGGCATGGTAAGAAACCATGTTTTTTGCCGTTATCTTGTAGAACACAACTACCAAATAGTAGCGTCTGTAACATGTGACTTGGTGACAAACTTGCAGCACAAGATGATGTGAGCTTCTTTTAAACAACAAACGCTTTAGGCTCCTCTGCGTGGGTGCCACTCACCACTTTTTCTACGTCGGCTTGTCCAACCAAAGGAAATGTAGGACCGACTGCCTCGTTGACAGGGCGAACGACGCTGTTGATTTTCCCATTACTAGTGGTGAGGCGCCAGACCATAGCGACACCTTCGTTTCCCCGAGTGTGGAATGAAGGAATACAAAAGGGAGAAGGCAGGGAGGTTAACCAGACAGCAGTCCGGTTGGCTACCCTACACTGGGGGGAAAAGGGAAAGGGCAGTAGAAAGATGAGAGAGACAGAGTGTGGCTGTCAACTGGAGTGAAGAGGCTGGAGAAGCGATCCGGAATTCTGGAAATAACCAACACACAAACACACAAAGACTGATTAGTTTTATTCAAACCACCCTTTCTTCAGCACACTCTTACTGTACACACACACACGAGTGTTTCGTTTTATATAATTTCGCCACAAAAACAAATGTTCACGCAAAAGAAGGCGGGGACCTCGTTTCCCAATAGGCACTGGCTATGCACGAATGAAAGTACTTCTTTTCTGAGAAGTCGCTTGAAAATTTGCTTTCTGAATAAGTGCGGCTTGCCCCGGCATATTCCGACAAGTAAGCCCAACCTCCGGCACTCAGGGTCACGCCGTGAGCGGTTAATGACCGCGTGTTTTACAAAGATAACCCATCCTTGAATACAACACATGCGAGTACGAACACCCGAACGACACCAACGCGCGCGGACGACAGCCGTCTACGTTGACATCCGGCATGGCATATGCTAGAATTACCGCACATAGTACCGACAGTCACGTATACTCACTCGATTCTGTTGTAACGCCGAAAGTCATCGCACATGTAGGCAAAGCACGAAAACAGCAAACTGAAAAGAGGGAAAGGAGCGCAATGCGGCGGCCGCAACAAGGCGCGCCATCGAAAGTGTAGAGGTTTTCCCGTTACCGGCGAGGCGCGTCCTAAACATTTAAGTGACTACCGCGTACGTGCTGGAAGCATCGTACTATATCTGCCCCTCAAACTACGTCTTTAATCCAACAAACTGTATTACATAAAGTTCGTCTAAGTGTCCTGTACACAACTTTTAGATGCGAAGCATCTTATGCTTGGGGCTGTGTCCATCCCTGCCGCGTCCCGCGTCCGGCGTCCGGCGTCCCACGTCCTGCGTCCCGCATCCCGCGTACCGCGTCCGGTCACTTTCATGAAGTAGGGCAGCACCCATTATGCGAAACAGAACACTGTAGTAATATCATCATCATCGGCCTGTCTACGCCCACTGCAGGGCAAAGGCCTCTCCCATGTTTCGCCAATCAGCCCTGTCCGGTGCTTTCCGCTGCCACGTTATACCTGCAAACTTCTTAATCTCATCTACCCACCCAATTTTCTGTCTCCCCCCTCACGCGTTTGCCATCTCTTGGAATCCAGTCAGCTACCCTTAACGACCAGCGGTTATCCTGCCGACGTGCTACATGCCCGGCCCATATCCATTTCTTCTTCTTGATTTCAACTATGATATCCTTAACCCCCGTTTGTTCCCTGACCCACTCTGCTCTCTTCCTGTCTCTTAAGGTTACACCTATGATTTTCCTTTCCATCGCTCGCTGCGTCGTCCTCCAGTTTAAGTTGAACCCTCTTTGTAAGTCTCCAGGTAAGTACCGTAGGTAAGTACCGGTAAGATGCAGCTGTTATATACCTTCCTCTTGAGGGATAGTGGTAGACTACCATTCATGATTTGATAATGCTTGCCGAATGAGCCCCATCCCATCCTTATTCTTCTAGTTATTTCACTCTCATGGTTCGGCTCCGTGGTTACTACCTGTCCTAAGTAGACGTACTCCTTTACAACTTCCAGTGTCTCGCCACCTATCGCAAAGCGCTGTTCTCTGCCAAGATTGTTCCACATTACTTTAGTTTTATGCATATTAATTTTCAAACCTACTCTTCTACTTTCTGTATCCAGTTCAGTAATCATAAGCTGTAATTCGTCTCCCACGTTACTCATCAATGCAAAGTCATCAGCGAATCGCTGGTTACTGAGATACTCTCCATTAACTCTTATCCCTAACTCTTCCCAATCTAGGGCCCTGAAAACCTCCTGTAAGCACGCGGTGAATGGCATTGGAGAGATCGTGTCTCCCTGCCGCACGCCCTTCTTTATTGGGATTCTGTCGCTTTCTTTATGGAGGACTATAGTGGCTGTGGATCCGCTGTAGATTTCTTCCATTATGTTTATATAGGCTTCGTCGATGCCCTGATTCCGCAGTGCTTGCATCACTGCTGATGTCTCCACCGAATCAAATGCCTTCTCGTAATCTATGAAGGCTATGTATAGGGGTTGGTTGTATTCCGCGCATTTCTCTATCACCTGATTGATAGTGTGAATATGGTCTGTTGTTGAGAAGCCTGTACGAAATCCTGCCTGGTCCTTTGGTTGATTGAACTCTAATGTCGTATTAATTCTGTTAGCAATTACTTTTGTAAATAGCTTGTAGATAACCGACAGTAAGCTGATGGGCCTGTAATTTTTCAGGTCCTTGACGTCCCCTTTCTTATGAATCAAGAGGATGTTGGCATTCTTCCAAGAATCTGGTATCCTCCCTGTCGAGAGACACTTCGTATACAGGGTGGCCAGTTTTTCTAACATAATCTCTCCACCATCTTTCAACAGGTCTGATGTTACCTGATCCTCACCAGCGGCTTTGCCTCTTCGCATTCCCTTTAGGGCTTTCTTTACTTCTCCTGTCAATACTGGTGGGATGGCAGATTCCTCTGGGCTATTATTGCTTCTTACGTTATCATCCTGACTGTCTAGGCTGCTGTACAGATCTCTGTAGAACTCTTCCGCTACCTCAACTATTCTATCCATACTGGTTGTGACCTTGCCTTCCTTGTCCCTTAATGCATACATATGATTTTTGCCTATGCACAGTTTTGTTTTCATAGCTTTGAAGCTTCTTCCGTTCTTTAGAGCATGCTCAATTCTCTCCATATTATACTTTCTTATGTCGGCTACTTTACGCCTATTGATTAACTTGGAAAGCTCCGCCAGCTCTATTTTGTCTGTTGCATTTGAGGCTTTTATGGTTTGACGTTTCTTAATGAGGTTTTTCGTCTCTTGGGATAGCTTACCAGTGTCCTGTCTAACGACTGTACCCGCGACTTCCACTGCACACTCTTTAATGATACTAGTCAAATTATCATTCATTGCGTCAACTCTAAGGTCGGTTTCCTCGGTTAAAGCCGCGTACCTATTCTGAAGTGAAACTCTGCATTCCTGTACTTTCCCTCTCAGAGCTAGTTCATTAATCCGCTCCTTGCGTATCAGTTTCTGCCGTTCCTTCCTCAAGTCTAGGTGAATTCTAGATCTTACCATTCTGTGGTCACTGCATCAGATCTTGTTAACTACTTCCACATCCTGTACAATGCCCGGGTGGGCCCACATTATGAAGTCTATTTCATATTTTGTTTCGCCATTAGGACTCCTCCACGTCCACTTACGAGTAGCCCGTTTTCTGCAGAAGGTATTCAAGATTCGTAAATTATTGCGTTCTGCGAATTCTACTAGTAACTCCCCTCTGGCGTTTCTAGAGCCGATGCCATATTCCCCAACTGCATGATCTCCAGCCTGCTTCTTGCCTACCTTTGCATTAAAGTCGCCCATCAGTACAGTATACTGTGTCTTTACCTTACTCATTGCTGATTCTACGTCTTCGTAGAACCGTTCAACTAGTTGATCATCATGGCTTGATGTAGGCGCGTAGGCCTGTACCACCTTCATCTTGTACCTCTTATTAAACTTAATTACGATACATGCCACCCTCTCATTAATGCTATAGTATTCCTCTATATTACCAGCTATATTTTTATGAATAAGGAACCCCACCCCTAGTTCTCTTCTGTCAGCTAAGCCCCGATAGCACAGGACGTGTCCGTTCTTCAGCACTGTACAAGCCTCATGTGTCCTCCTAACCTCACTGAGCCCTATTACATCCCATTTAACACCCTCTAATTCCTCGAATAGTACAGCTAGACTCGCCTCGCTAGATAAATTTCTGGCGTTAAACGTAGCCATGTTCAGATTCCAATGGCGGCCTGTCCGGACCCAGAGATTCTTAGCACCCTCCGCTGCGTCGCAGGTCTGACCGCCGCCTTGGTCAGTTGCTTCGCAGCCGCTGGGGATTGAGGGCCGAGGGTTGATTGGTGTATTCATGTGGGAGGCAGTGGCCAAGTACTGCACCAGGGTGGCCAATCCTGCTCTGGTGAGGGAGTGCATTCCTGGCTGTGGTCGCCAGTGAGGCTGTACCCCAGGCCTTTTGACACAATTCCATCATCACGCGGATTTTTTTTAAAATCCGGTTGGGAATTGTCCGGCACCGGGATTCCAACCACGGACCTCTTGCATGCGAGGCTGATGCTCTAACCTCTACGCCATCGCTGCTCACCTCTGTAGTAATATGAAGGCTGTCAACTACTACTACAGTCATCAGAGTCATGGCCGAGAGCACAGAGAGGCTGCTTAGCAATGGCTAGGCAGGTGGTGTCTGTCGCCCAGGTTGACCCCATTCCTTGATCTTGCTTGCATGTGTTTGGAGGGGGCTTAGTCCGTCCCTTCTTCCCGCGTCCCACAGCGCATGTGCGTCCCCTCCCCCTCTCTCCTCTAGGAATCCTCTACTCTACGGAGCGGCCCCCCGCGTCCAACACGCCCCACAGCGTATGCGCGTCCCCTCCCTTATCCTCTCCTACGCTCACCCCCCTTTCTCTACTCGAGGAATCATGTACTCTACGGAGCGGCGCCCGCGTCCCACATCCCCACAGCGCATGCACGTCCTCTCTCCTCTAGGAATCCTCTACTCTACTGAGCGTCCCACACCCCCCACAGCGTATGCGCGTCCCCTCCCCTGTCCTCTCCTACGCTCACCCCCTTTCTCTACTCTAGGAATCCTCTACTCTACGGAGCGTCTCCCTCGTCCCACAGCGCATGCGCGTTCCCTCCCCCTCTCCTACGGTCCCCCTCGTTCTCTCCTCAAGGAATCCTCTACGGTGCGGCGCGCATGACAGGTGATGTAACAGCTGCATACCTCGAAACGATATCGAGCACCTTGAGCAATGCAGACACAATGTGCGATCAGCAAATAATTGCCCTTGATAAGTGATTACATCACTCATTTTATTAGTGATGCAATGACTTACACAACAACGCGCATAGTGGTCTCAACTCGTTAAGTGACAGTTTTAATTGGGCATCTGCAACAGCCCCGCGGTCGCAGGCTACTATTGGAAAGGGCTGGCAGCCTGCTTCCACAGAGCTGCCAGCCAATTCGTCCTTGTGGCTTCGTGTGCGGAGCTGGGCAGAATTCTTTGTTACTCTTCGGTTTTCTCTTTCATTCCTCCTCTCGTACGTCCTTGTTTTATTTTTCATTTATCATGTTTTTTTTATTTATATTTACTTGTTGTTTTCTTCCTATTTTGCCCTTTATTTCTCTCGCTTTCTATTTCTCGCTTGCTTCCTCTTTCATTTTTTGACGCGGGTTGGGTTGTAGTGTTTCCCTAGCCATAGTAGGGTAATTTTCGCACTTTATATCATCTTAAAGGCGCTCGAAGAACGAAATGAAGAAGACTTCTCTTTGGCGCGAGCGCGCGCCAAGCGACGACAACATCTTACTATCACAGCATACGATAGCATACGACAGCTCCGCGCCATGGAAGCTGGAGATGTTTTAGATGTGAAGCATCTTATGGCGAAGCTTAATCCGGTGGTGGTGTGCGGCGTGGCCTCCCTTACTGCGCATGCGCAAACCCTTTAAAAAAAATAAAAATAAAAAAAAACCTCTCCTCCCCCCTCTCTCTCCTCTAGGCATCCCTCCCCCGCGGCAACCACACCCTCACTGCGCATGCGCCTCCCCTCCTCTCTCCCCTCCTATGCTCCCCCCCCCTCTCTCCTCTAGGAATCCCTGCCTGGGCTCCCACTGCGCATGCGCGTCCCCCCTCTCTCACCTCTCCTACGCTCCCCCCTCTCTCCTCTAGGCATCCCTGCCCACAGCGTCCACACCCCCACTGCGCATGCGCGTCCCCCCCCTCTCTCTCTCCTCTCCTACGCTCCCCCCCTCTCTCGCCTCGTGACGCCGACGCAGGCAGCGTCTGCTAGCGAGTTTCTTGGTTGAAAAAACCGACTGCTCGCGCTGCACAACCGTTCACTGTCCATCGCGTATATATGGCAATGGATCTTGACCTCCAAGGTGGTGCCGGTGGGAGATTTCTCCTGTGCGTTGTTGAACAATAAAAATTCGCAGCGTGCGCGTTAACTAAAAGCGCACTGCGGGTCTCTGTGTACAGTCGGAATCTTCTGTCTCTCATTGCCCATTAGCAGCGATTGGCATGTTCCAGTAGGAAACACCGCTCCATCACTGCGTGCTTTGCGCCTCCTCAGTTTTCTCTCCTGCGCAACGCTGCGATAGCGCCAGCGTCAACGCCACGGCCAGTGTAAGCGTTAGCGCCCGCTGCTTCACATCTACACATGGTTCCCTTTAGCGGGAGATGGTGTAATTTTTTAGAATTCGATAAAACTTCGTGGTTAGCAAGGACCGACTTGATTATCGTCGACGTCGTAATTTTTTCCGCGGTTGTTGCAGCGGGTGCTTTAGAATACGCGAAAGAAGAGTTTGTCTCGCTCCGCCCACGCGAGGACACCTGTCATGCTTAACCAAAATCCAGCCTTTGATTTATCCCCAGAGAATCTCTTGAGTGCAAGCGCCTTCTCGGATCTGTAGTCACCATCACCTAGCATTATCGCTTTCATCCGCATGAGCTAACATTGTGCAGCAAAGCCATCCAACTTGCCTGCTCTCTTTATACATAGTCTTAATTATGCATCAAAGCCATTCAACTTACATATTCTCCTTGTAGATAACCTTACCGTTTGAACTAATATTGTGTCAATAATGAAAATTGTGTTTCTGCCCCATAATATCTTTGGCACGGAGAGTATTGCGAAATAAAAAAAAATGAAACTAACCGCTGCGGTCGATAAAGGTAAGGTGCCGCATTTATCTGCCTATTATGACGATCATGAAAAAACTGCATGTGGTGAACTGATGATATACCTGCAATCGCAATAACTTTCACCGGGGCTACCGACATGAGCGTGACATTCAAGAAATGATTTAGTCGCGCAGTTTCCGAAATTCACGGAGTTTCCCGATGGCAGTGTCAAATGGGGCACCCTGTTCTTCATGCTATCAGTAGCATTTCATCCGTCGATTTTCTTTATTCCCGTAATGTGGGCCGGTGCTTTTCTTATAGACGTGCGAGTCGTTCGAGGTGAGCGCCACTCTCAGCTTCGATGCGATTGAGGAAAGAGCGTTGCCGCAGAGTCTGGTCAATGGCAGTTCCGGTTGCCGCAGAGGCAGCGTGGCTTCCCACCTGAAAATAAACCAACGTGCGCTTAAGACACACGCTCACACGGCTTATAGTCCGCATAGGACGGTTACTTTCATAGGCGTGCGCACGAGGGGGAAAGGTGGTGCGGGCTGAGCGCCCCCCGCCCAATCGTCTGAAAGGAATCATCCAAGTCTGCCCAATACGTTTACTGTGACGAAGCTGTCCCTTCGCTGTTCAAAGTACAAGGTAATGGCCGTGCAGGCTTTTAAGGACAATGCCGGCCTAGGACCACTGGTGTCGCATTCCAAGAGCTCTTTACTTACAATGTTTGCCCCCGGATAGCCAGGAACCAAAGACAGGCCATTGCGGGACGCACGTCATCGTTTCATTTGCATTTTTTCATTCACTGCGAAGCTTGTTTTCTTTCGAACTCGTCCAACGCGGAAGTGAAGGGAGGGGGAGCTGCTGCGGTGAGACTCCCCCTCCCCTTCCCCTATGGCAGAGATCCCAGGACCACGCGCACGCCTGGAGTTACTTTGATTGGTGCTCATCTAGAGTTATAGTAAAGCGGTGCAATACCTTCGCCATAGTTCCTTTCAAGCTCATTATAGGTTACACTCCTCTTCCATTTTATCTACGTCGTGCTTTGTTTTAAGGGCAAAATAACACAACTTAGTGCATTTAACATGCAGCAATAACAAATAAAAAGAACAGTCGGCCTTATTATGAAGATTCGTGTTTTTAACGGGTTTACAATGATGGTACAAATGATGAGTAATCATTCAAGAGGTTTTTTTATAGGGCGATTCCACGAGAGAGCGACTATACATGTCCACTTAATATTTTATTGCGATATCATTTATATGGACACTCTCGACGTATTTTTGCCGTCCCCGTCATGTCTCGGATATGCATATGTATATTTATAAAAACGCACAAAGAAAAATAAATCAGACGAAAAAAAATTCGAAGCACCCGACCGGGGATTCGAACCAGTGACCCCTTTGCTCCGCAGCGCGCTGCGTTGCAAACCACGCGCCATGCAAGTTGCGGCAAAATAACGACGAGCTATTTATATACACTACTTACCCCTGGCGGTACGTGGGTCTCGGAGGAGTTTGAGCGAGTTTTCTAGCACGCAACGCTCCTACAGTTCCTTTCATTTTGAAAACTGCCCTTGAGACGCGCACGAAAAAGTGGCCCTTTTCTGTACCCACTCCTGATGTGGAACGAAAAAAAAAAAAAGAACGTCGGTAACACCTTCGGTGAGATGCCACCGCGTAGCAGGAGACGCAGGGGGGTTTACTTCACGCGCCACAGCTTAACCCTTTCAGTCCTGAATTAACTATTTTCAATGTAAGCAACTAGTTTTTACATTTTGAGATGCGCATGATCGTGGTAGTCCAAAAAAACTGAAAAACCCTTCGCTCCCATTTTTCAGCGAAGAGTAATTAATGCGCCAATTAATTTAATAAATAATTATTATTTAATAATATTTCCATAATTTTTACTTCATTTATAACTTAAAATGCTATATAGATAGGATAGCGTGATGTCCAATAGCCAAAACTCAAATTTCCGGCACAGAACTAAAATAAATTCCCTATCTCTGCACGGTGAAAGAAGACACTGTCTCAGTGAAATGCGCGAGCAGCACGACCGCTTCTGTTATTTATTGTTTTTTTTTTTACATTTGATCGACCATCAAAATTTCATATAAAATTTATAAGGTTTTTATTCTATAGCCTCAATTATTCTAAACTTCCGTGACAGTTTATAAGACCACTCAATTCTTGGCCAATCCCCCACAGTGGGTGTGAGCCACACTGATAGGTGAACAAGAACAAGAAGAACAAGAATTTCTTCGTTCAGACGTGACCTCGCTTTATGTGTGTACCATGTTGACACCACATGTCGGGCAGATGCTAAATACGGGCTCTTGAGGAAGAACAACGCTTTATCTTTACCAGATGCTTGCTGACTGACCTACATAATTTATGATTCCAATTGGAATCACGGGGACTGAAAGGGTTAAAGGGGAACTCCGGCGATTTTTCGATACTCACCGATTTAAATAAAACTTTAAACATAAGTGCTCTTCGGTGCCCTGATGATATGTGCCAAATTATACAGCCGTAAGTAATTTAGTTTTTCGGAGAACGAGTTTTAAAAATTGGTAACCAATTCCGGAATCATACCTTCAAATGCGGGCCACCCTGTGTACGTGACGTATCTAGGTACTCCTTTCTCGTCCCCCCAGACGGACGCTTGCTCGCGGCGCGCGCTTTTAAATGCGAATGCATTTCATAGTCGGGCTCTGTTAGGCATCCGGCGTCGTGCGGCGTTGGCGTTGTCCGCGGCGAGAGTGTAGTAGCGGAGAGTGAGTGGAGAGGAGGAGCGCGCTTTTTTTGCGTGAGGGCGCTCGCATCGCGGGAGCTCGGAGGAGCTATATATGAAAAAAATAAAATAAAATAAATAAAAAATAAAAAAAATAAAAAAAAAAATAAAAAAACAGAAAAAAAAGAAAAAAAAGCCCCCCCCCTCCCCGAAGGGAATCGTGAGGAAATGCAAATGCATTTCGCGCGCGCTTCACTCCATTTATATATGGTGGTTGTGGTTCGAAGAAGGAAAAGGCGCCTAATTTCTGCAGCCCGGTCGGGAGCACGGCGCAGCGCCTTTTTTATTTTTTTTGCTTTTTTGTGTTTTTTTTTTATTTTTTATTTTTTTTAATTTTTCCATATATAGCTCCGCCGAGCTCCCCGCGATGCGAGCGCCCTCACGCGTTAGAGCGCGCTCCTCCTCTCCACTCAGAGCGGAGAGAAAACACCTGCCGCGGACGACGCCAACGCCGCACAACGCCGGATGCCTGACATAGCCCGACTATGAAATGCATTCGCATTTAAAAAATGGCGCTGTGCCGTGCTCCCGACCAGGCTGCAGAAATTAGGCGCCTTTTCCTTCTTCGAACCACAACCACCATATATAAATGGAGTGAAGAGCGCGCGAAATGCATTCGCATTTCCTCACGATTCCCTTCGGGGAGGTGGGGGGCATTTTTTTTCTTCGAGGCGACGCTGACGCTAGCACAGGCGACGCTTCCGCGCTCATGTAGCTGCACTCCTCATCGCTGGACTCCTCGCTGGTCAGTTCAGACGAGCTGGCACAGCTTGTTTCCACGTCGGAAGACATCGGCAGTTTGCTTTTCCCGCGAAAGAAGAGGCACGTGAGCAATGTTTACGTGCCGTGGTGGCGTGTAGCGGATTTGGTGACGCCATGACGTCATAGAGTACCCAGCATGGAGCACGAAGCAGCTCCCCGTTTCGGTTTCGGTTTTGACTCGTTTTTCATGGCTTATTTAAATTATTGACGAGTGACTCGGCAAAATGAACCGCCCTAGCTGTTGCAGGACTGTTAATACTATTTGAAAACGGCGTTATCTCGGTATGGTCGAAAATGCACCGGAGCTCCCCTTTAAGAGAAACAGAAATATCTAAGACCGTCGGGTTCTGCAGTGTCGACATTTGCAGCGCGTTGCTCAAACACAAAGACGCAACAATTGTGACAGTTGTTAAATGACGCTTGTCCTGTGTATACCTGTGCGTTCTTGTCGTGCGTCCTTCTTTTGTACTTCAGAGACGCGCTACAAGTACAGAGCGGCTAGTCGTTCTTCGTGTGACATTCCAATTTCTTGCTATCGCATTCATTGCTTCGCCCTTGCGGCGAAATTGTGACCTTTTTTACAATAATAGTTTCCTTTCTCTGCACCTAGAATATGCCCAGAAACCATGTAAAGAAACCCTGAGAAAACAAAACGATAGAGTGGACATGCATGTTTGATATATCATGGAATCAGGCGATCGGCGTTTTTCACGCCTCACTTCAATATTAGATAAGTGAGTTAGGCACCGTAAGTGCGTTTGGCTTGTGCAAACAATACTAAAATGAAGTTCCTTTTCCTTCATTTGGGTGTTTAGGAGCAAAAATTCATTATTTTCAAGTAAAGTGACTAGACTCATTTGACCTTTTCTACGCCACACGTGATTTAAAGGGCTTCTGTACCCAAATTTTACCCTCCAAATGTTGCATTACAATCTAATATTTGTATAAAGGAAAGGGGTGTGACATGAATGCTGAAATTTTACTCGCACAAAGAGTTCAAGTTAGAAATTTCAAGTGAAAACAGACGACCGAAATAAGCCTACCTTATAGCGTTTCACTCAACCAATGAATTGATTGGCGGCTTACATCCTGCGCTATCAGAACAATTTTTCACATTGTGGCCATTCTGTCTGACGTAAACTCAGCTCGGCAATATAAATGAAACTCGCTCAGACACATTCGAACAACATATTTTACAGCGAAAGCTGTTATGAGATTACAACAAGGGTCGTTTTTGCGCCGTAGTTGTCCGCCGCCGCTGGTGTCCGTAACCACTATCGAACAAAATAGGAAAATACTAAATAAATAAAAAAATACCTATGACAGAATGGGAATCGAACCCGGGCCCTCCGCGTGGCAGCCCAGCACTGTACCACTGAGCTACGCCGCTGCTTGAAACTGCTGTGCAAACTGACCCTAAGCAGGCTTCATGTCGGGTAAGGAATCGCGTTAACGTGTGTTGTAAAGCGTTTTAGCACAGTAAGGTAACAACCCGGCGTCACACAATGCGAATTGCGTAACGAATGGGTCGTCCAATGCTCCAACCCATTACAAAAGCATCAGGCATAATTCTTCATCGTCATCAGCCACAGCATCAACAAAGTGCACATAATGCGTTACAGGTGTATAGCGGGTACCGCGCTTTTCCGCAGAATGACGAATAATTGCATGGTGGACTCTTCCCCACTACGCAAAAATTATGCTGATTTATGGCGTACCGCGTACCATGCTAGTGAGCTCGTCGTAGTTGTCCCAAGAGTGCTCACAAAGGCTCTAGAAAGGCCGCTCTTCCAGCTTTTGCTTGTGACTGCTGCGCGTTCCGCGCAAGCCTGGCGTTTTTTTTGTTTCGGACTCAGTCGTACGTGTTTTTGGGTGACGAAGTTGTTTTTCTGATCTTTGTTGGGGATAGATAGGCGTGGATTCCGTGAATAAACGTTAGTTTGAAGTTAGCGCTCATCTCGTGCCTGTGTTTCTTGCTTGTGTCTGTTTATTGTGCTACCTGCTCAAATACGAAATAAATGAATTATATGAACATATTACAGAGCATCTTTTTTTTTCATTTTCTTTATAGCAGTATATAAGGATGACAAAGGGCGGTGACCCACACGGGCGAAGGGAGCCTCCTTAGTAGAAGCTGAATGTAGATTCGAACATAGCCTTGTGTGCGATTCGGAAACGAAAGTAACCCGAACCAATATCGAGCATTTGAAGTACCCTGAAACAACAACCTGGGTTTGAAAACTAGTCTGCTTCAAGGGAGCACAACACTTTACAGGCACCGAGTCGAGGCACAAAAAAGCGATTGCTCAATTACCCATCTTATATGATCATGAACGTAATTTGGTCGAAATTTCAGAACCCTCCATTACGGCGTGCCTAATAATTATATCGTGGCTTTGGGACGTGAAACCTTAGCTCTTATTATTATGCGCGTTATTGAAAGATGCACTGTTCCCTTTCTGCACATAGGTGGATTTTCTCCCCAAAAGCTTAGTGGACATGATTAGGGGCGTGAGTGTGCGGCAGGAGTTCTGGAACTCCCATGAAAACGGGAATGAATAGCTGCACGAGGAGACTTAAGTATAAACGAGAGAAACTATTAGTGCACCGAAAACGTGAGAATGAGTGAGTGTACATTAGTAATGCCGGTATACTCTACCGTGATGGTTTTATTAAATCACTGTATTTCTTCACCGGGCGCTTATTCCGTACTCTTTCTGGGGTCATGCAGCGCGCTTTCGACCCGCTGGCCGAAGTAGTTTAGAAAGGCATAACCTGCTGCGTTTGATTATAACCGCGCCAACTTCACTAACAAGGAAACGTAAACGCGTGGCACTTGACTGTTCTCGGGAGCGTAAAAGGTAAATGATAGCAGTTGACTTAGGAATCCTCATTGTCTCCTTCTTAAGGGATGAGGTCATGGAGCGATTCTTTTACTACAGGAAGTGGTTAATGTGGTTGACATGATTTAACGACAGAAGACGCACTCGGCGCGAACGCTTTCTGCCATCTGTATTCTATTTGTTAGGAACAAGAAATGGCACGAACTGGGCCCATCGCTCAGCTTTTAAATGCGAAGCATTTCTTTGCGTGCTGCAAGCACTTTGAGCGCTTAAAATCTATCTATCTATCTAGCCGCCTACGTCTGGAAGCTCTCGTGACTGCCTCCTTAACTTGAGGTCGACCAAAGTTAGTATGGCAGGGTGAGAGGATTCGACGAATACGTCTGGCTGGTCGTGACTTGAACAACATGAAAATCCCGTCGCGTACGTCGTCAATCTCATTTTCCAGACACATGTGGCTCATACCCGTATACCACGGGCCACGGTATGCGGGTATGCGCCACAGTAGTTTGGCAATTTATATCTATGCAGGAACGGCGAGAAGAGACATTCGTAATTTAAATGCGAGAGCGTTAAGAGAAACTGACATCGGTGGCATTGACACTGGTAGTCCAACGGCGACAGCGTTAGGAAAAACTGACATCGACGGCGTTGATCCGACGAATGCAAAGAATAGAAATCAGAGTCCCAGCAGGAATCGAACACAAGCATTCTGCGTGGCAATCAAGTATTCCACCACAGGGCCACGTCAGGTCTCGAAACTGCTTTGGAATAAGACTCTATACAGGCGTAACGTTGGTGAAACGTCAGTTGTTGTTGCAGTGCTGGCTATCTAATTTTAAAAACATTACATATGTACTCCTATGATGAAGCAGTCATGTCGGGTTAACGTCATTTGTTTACTTAAGCGCCATTCACCGTAGTTGGTTTCCGTAGCACTATCAAGGGCTAGCATTTTTGCAAGCACAAGCTCTACATATCAGCTTACGGCTTCTGGTGTTGGCAATAAACATGTTTCTATTGGCATCGTCATATGCGTGTGCACGAGGGGGCGCTTTGCCCCCCCCTGGCCGCCAAGAGGGGGGGGGGCGATGCAAAGTCAGCCCCTTTACATTGACATAATATGGATGGGCACCGCGATTCGGGGGGGGGGTGCAAAGTCAGCCCCTTTACCTTGACATAATAGGGAGGGGGGCACCGCGATTCGGGAGAGGGGGTGCAAAGTCAGCCCATTTGCATTGACATAATATGGAGGGGGGGGGGGCGCTGCGACGAACCTTACCCCCCCCCCCCCCCTGAAGTTGAGCCCTGCGCACGCCTATGGGCACCGTTAAACTGTAAACAAGGGTTATATGAAACATATGCGACTGTTCAACATGTATCTGTGCGTACAGCATTAGTACATTTCATTAGCGTAATTTCATAACCTTTCGCTCAATTAAAAAATTACACCATCTCCCGCTAAAGGGAACCATGTGTAGATGTGAAGCAGCGGGCGCTAACGCTTACACTGGCGGTGGCGTTGACGCTGGCGCTATCGCAGCGTTGCGCAGGAGAGAAAACTGAAGAGGCGCAAAGCACGCAGTGATGGAGCGGTGTTTCCTACTGGAACATGCCAATCGCTGCTAATGGGCAATGAGAGACAGAAGACTCCGACTGGACACAGAGACCCGCAGTCGCCTTTTAGTTAACGCGCACGCTGCGAATTTTTATTGTTCAACAACGCACAGGAGAAATCTCCCACCGGCACCACCTTGGAGGTCAAGATCCATTGCCATATATACGGGATGTACAGTGAACGGTTGTGCAGCGCGAGCAGTCGGTTTTTTCAACCAAGAAACTCGCTAGCAGACGCTGCCTGCGTCGGCGTAGAGGAGAGAGGGGGGGAGCGTAGGAGGGGAGAGAGGAGGGGAGCCGCATGCGCAGTGAGGGTGTGGTTGCCGCTTGGAGGGATGCCTAGAGGAGAGAGAGGGGGAGAGGAGGTTTTTTTATTTTTATTTTTTTAAAGGGTTTGCGCATGCGCAGTAAGTGAGGCCTCGAGGCACACCACCACCACCACCACCACCGGATTAAGCTTCGCCATAAGATGCTTCACATCTAAAAAATCACAATCTAGTCACCTTACCTCCGCATGCTTCGCATAACATCGATTCCCATGGTACTTGGGATTTGCCTAATTTTTTTTTTTTTGACAACGTGCAAGACGACGGTCTTACCTTTAGCAAAGCTTTTGTGCATTTCGCTCAGTGCAGCTACGTTACAAGGTCTTACCTTAAGCTTCGGATGCTCCAGCTGATATTCAATTAGGGCCCACAGGTAGTCGGTGAAACCAATCTCGGGCAAATTCTTGGGTTCGAAGTGAAGGCGCGCGTGGCTGCTCTGCCAGAGCAGGAAGTCGCTGAGGCGCGTCTCCCCCGAGGTTCTCAGCAGGAGCTGCACGTGGGCTCCGTCATTCAGCGACGCGTATTCGTCGATCAGGTTGGCCGTAATGTCACTGAATAGCACAAAGATTATCGCGTGGAAGTATTTATCATGTAGCATTTTGGCGATGGCCTAAGATAACTTAAAATCCCCTACTGAAAGCCAGAATCCGCTACGGTGCCACGACCAGGTATAACCATTGGGTACATGACATCACATATAAAGAAAGAATCATTCCTGTACAAGTTAGGTCTTGCAGTACTAGCATAATATACTTCTGTGCACTTCGAGCATTACGCTAAAGCCAGGTGAACATCTCAATAGTATGCGCACACACTTACAGAATGTTTCTGCTATCGAGCACCAAGATTTTCAGAAAAAAGAGCTGCGTTACGCGAAAGAAACCCAACTTTCTTCGTAAGATTTCCGAATAATATGTGGGGTTTTACGTCCCAAAACCGCGTAATGTTTCCGGTTCACTGAAGTGGCATTTAGCTAGTTTCTCTTTAATGAGGTTTAATCAATTAAGTATAATAATTTTTTAAATGGAGAATAATCGCATAATTTTTAAAATGTCTATGAGGAATTTCTGGGTATTTTTGAATGACACCCCACTGCCTTATTTTCTGTAACGTAGTAATAACAGGCCAATTTTTTACTGGTGGCAAACGAGGCCCACGAAATGGGAACGATACTACGTGACTACACTACGAACAACATAAAAAAGCAACATCGTCAAATAAGATTATAGCAAGCAATTGTTTTTCCTGCCTGCATCCCCATGCGGTGTTCCGTAACCAATAATGGTGCCGCAGTTAGTGATTCATTCCACCATGTCGTACGCCACAATCATGATCCATATATCAGGGCTGCTTATTTGACTGATAACGCGGCTGCAGTGCTGTTCTTATCCCCGTCTCACCTTGTCAGTTTGCTTTGGTGGTGATACCCGCGGTTGTAAGCAAGATAACTATCCTAGCATTTTATAAACACGGCAACAAAAGCTATCAAAGCACATCTTGGATTACGCTTCCTAGTTGTTAGCATAACTAAAACATTTGTAATGAGTTTTATATCGCCCACGGTGATGGGGAAGGTTTTCTGTGTGCGGATGCCAAATCTCATAAAAGAGACATGCAGGGCAGATCGTGAAGACGGCAAAGCCAGCATGCAAGGCGGGCTACAAACATACCGTAATATCCCGAGTCATCCCGCACCTGCGCTCTCAGGGACAAAATTTATTATTTCAAAGCCACCGAGTCATCCACCAGGCCTTGAGGACGTGAACCTACGGGCTTCGTGATTTGCGAACAAGAAGCCCTCAGAACGTCACGACTGCAAGGTCAATTCCTGTACAACTTAGGCCTTGCACTACTAGTATAGACTAATATACGCCTGTGCACTTCGAGCAGTATGCTTAAGCCAAGTCAACATCTCCATAGTATGCGCATACACTTACAGGGCACAGAAAGGATACTCGCTTACAACTTTGGTCCGTGGCATTTCCCTCCTCAAAGGCGTATGCACATAAGTTGGCACCAATGGGTGCGCACTCCAGACATACGTGATGAGCCGGAATGCTGGTAACCCCGCCTTCGGAGAATATTGCCGAGTGCACGAGCGAGACTATAACTTAAGTCCCGGAGGTCATCGGTTGCCGCGCTTTGGTCGGCTGGGTGGGGCCTCTACGGACTCCTTAGGTTATATCCGACTATAAGCAGTCACAATTGTGTACTACAGGTGGCGATAATTATTTCGAAATTTTTGCAGTCTGTATACCCGTCGTCAGGGGCGTAGCCAGAAATTTTTTTTCGGGGGGGGGGGGGGGGGGAAGGGGGGGGGGGTTTCTACCAGTATGTTCGCGCGTGCTTTTGTATATGTGCGTGTATATATACGCAAGCAAAATTGAAAATTTTCGGGGGGGGAGGGTTGAACCCCCCCCCCCCCAAACCCCTGCCATTCGCTACGCCACTACCCGTCGTCTCTGTTACTGTCAGTGGTATCTCTACCTGGCGTCCACAAAGCACAACCTTATTTAACGCGGCTTGCAGATATAGCGGATTGATTCTATTAAGGTACTTGGTGTGTATTTTCCAAAATCACTGCAGTGCGATGAGCACGTCAATGCAGTATTACAAAATATAACTGTGATAACGGGTATCGTGAGTCGAAACCGCTATCTCATCCCGAACCCAGAGAAACTGTTGATTTATAATGTCCTTTTAACTTCGTATCTTAAATAGTTGTACAACTACAGAATCGAACCTATTGCGGCTATTACTTATGCAAAAAAGATTTTTGAGAATAATTGCGGATGTTCCAACCATGCACCCTCCTGAAGAACTATTTATAGGTACTTTAACATAATTAAAACCCTACATATTTATGTGTTAAGACTGCTCCGTGAACATCGCCTACATTGCGAGCACCATAATTCCCTTTTCACGGGGTTAGTAAAGTTGCATCCGAAAAAAGCATCGTATAACATACGAGCAACACAGCAAAATGGTAAGACATTGGGCAAGAACGAGTGACACTCCTCACGAGTGACACTCGTGTTCGGGGTGGCCGTTGGTGGCTACTTTGCGCCAAATTGGCTACTTATCAACCCCGTCTGGCGACAAAAATTTGCACTTGGCGCCATGGCTTTTTTCTGGCTACTTTTAAATTGCTGATTTGGCGCATTAAGTAGCCATTTTTTCTCATTTTTTGCAAACAAAATACATTGTTTTTAAGCTTTTCTCTCGCTTCAGCGGATGCGTACGGTCGTCCTAGCGGTGGGGCATCCACACCGTCTAGGCACACACTCGGCCGCACTGTGTACACATCACACGCACGCAATCAGTTTCGTTTGCCTAATCCACTCCCTCTTCTTTCGACGCTTGTCACTATGCTAGCTTTTAACCCGGACACCATTCTACCTCGGCCTTGGCCCGATTGCCGATTCTTTTTTCCTTTATAATTACGGTCAACGTTCTGCTTTTTGTTCTGCTTCGTACTGCGTTCACTTTTGAGCACAGGCTGACGGCAGACACGCCTCAAATGTGCTCTTCAGGGGAGCTATTTGAGATGTAATGAAACGAAACGTCACGAGAGGACGAGAGGGAGCCACACGGGATCGTTTGAGGCTGTGGAAATAGCTACCGAAAAACGGCAGTGCCGGCAGTAATTTTGGCATAGAGCAGGCTCCTGCAGAACGGACGAAGGCACTGTTCCGTCGGATAAAACAATATATAACGGTCTCTGGACGACTTGGCTTGCATCAAAACGTAAGCGCTTGGGCCGGAGAAATATATTAGCTTCGTTGTGTCTGGCTAACTCCAATACCGCGCCGATAGTTTGCGAAAATCGCAACTAGCCCCAACGTCCCGTGAAATGGTGAAATCACCTGGCACACAATCATGACATTAAAACAAGGAAATTGTTAAAGTAATCGCGCTCTTGAATTTCAAGATTTGAAAAACTATACCTGCCGATACTGATGTTCAGCTATAACAATTCTCAATTCCCTCAGCTCACCTTATTGGCTCTTTGCTGCCTATCGCCGTCTCGTGACGTTACACGCTATCCTAAGTGGATAGCGCGGAGAGCAAAACTTTGTTTTTCAGTCTTGGGAGCAACACTTCGTGATAATAGTGCATCACCTGTCGAGCCAGGCTGCACGTAAACAAAAAAAAATGCTTATTTTCTCTCTTTTTCAACTGTTATGTGCGCCTCGGTGGAATTGTGATTAAGGTGCTCGGCTGCTGACCCGTAGGTCGCAGGTTCAATCCCGGCTGTGGCGTTCGCATTCAGATGGAGGCGAAATGATAGAGGCGCGTGTACTGCCTGATGTCAATACACGTTAAAGAACACCAGATGGTCGAAATTTCCCGGGCCCATCACTACGGGATGCTTCATAATGATATCGTGGTTTTGGCACGTCAGACCACAGATATTATTTTCTAATTTTAAACCTCGGGACAGGGTCGCTAAACTATTGCTATTAATTTAAGCTGGCGGGCATGTGGGTGACGATTCGGGATATTGCGGTATCTGAATAGCACCACATATCGCACTCTCCTAGTGAACAGTTGAGTGTGGCTATTTGTCTATTCCAACATCTTGTAGCTCTTGAGGCCATCCTTTCAACGAAGGCGTTAGTATACCACCAGTTGTTAGTATACCACCAGTTAATGCTATTACTATTACTAATGCTACCACAAGCATTACTACTGCTAGTAGAACTGCTAGGACTGGTACTACAACAACAAAATTACTTCTGCTACTACCAGTACTGTAAATGCTAGACGACTACTATTACTGTTACTACTGCGATTACTACTTCTAGAAGGCACTCACTCTGAATGAAGCTCTCCCTTCTTGACAGCCCGTGCAAGACGACGCGTCATGTGAGTCACCTGACGGCGCGAGGAGTAAGCCACGCAGGCAACCAGCACTGTCCTGCGCTAGAATACAACGATGACATGGGCGCAATAAAGGGGCCATGACACGGTGACCCACCAAATTGCGGTTTTCAGCAAAACATAGAAGTAGAGAGTCCATTGTGCCTGCACACTTTTATGAAAAATGGGCTGCAAAAGAATATTCCATTGCAGAATGAGCCCCAGAAGTCGCGTGCTATACACCCCGCCCACCGCTAGTGACCGCCATTTATGCATGGCGTGTGTGGCGTCATGTATTTCATAAAGTGGAGCCGTCGTCCTCTACCAAAGTTGTAGCTTCTGCAAACCGTCCAACTTTTCAATGCCGAACTGAAGAAAGCTCTCATAGCTCCAATGCATGCGCAGCTGACCCCCAACCGATATCTTTGGCTGGAATACAAACGCTTGCAACACAAGCGGCTCATTACGTCATGGCTTGTGAGGGCGCCATTGTTGTCAGACTTTTTTTCTTTATTCAAGTCAATCAATCAATCATAAATAAGTTACACAGTACAATGTAGACATGTACAGTGTAGACACAGTACAGTGCAGACTCTCGAGCTGCTTGCGTGTTTATAAAAATGCTCATTATAAATTAAGTTCTGGACTAAATGCGCCGAAATTTCGCAACCTTGTTTGTGAACACCCGAGGATTAACCCACATAACTCGGACTGTGAGCGAAAATTGGGTGTCATGGCCCCTTTAAAGCGTCGTTGACAGAGCATGACACCAGTGGCATCGGGGGAGGGGAGGAAGGAAACGCGGGCAGCGACTGCGTAACCACCCTTCCCTCCTCTTCGGGCTGCATACCCTTAGTGGCCCGAATTCGCGGCTGCGTTTTATTTCAGACATGGACCATAATGCTGCAATGAACCTTTCAGAAACAGTCTTCCAGATTCCACATCTTGATTACGACAATGACAGATTGGTGTTTTTACATCCCCCCTTTTCCATCCCCAGTTGTTCACACCGGCTGCGTCTCCCCTGGCGACGCGCAAGTAAGAAACCTACACATCTGCTTCACAGCGCGCCTTCCCAAGGCTACAGTCGGTAAGCAAGAAGTGTCAGTGAAGCCTTATCAATTTTCGCACAGAAAGCGTCCTTATTATTCGTTCCATATCACCTGTACTTCGACCTTCCTCTAGGTCTACATATAAGCTCCCTGCACAAGGCCGGTATCAAAAACAGCTGTAGCCAAGGAAAAGTTTAGACCAGGCACGGGAACTACACACTCCTTCCCTAAACTTCTGAGTATTACACAGAACATATGTCATCAAGCGGCGCACTGCAACACCCGCGTGCTCAGCCTCCATCCCTTCATGATCAGAGGCGTGACCAATCCCCGCTCTGACATTCATTTCCCAGCACCACCACCACCACCACCACCGCCATAATCATCCTAATCATCATCATCGTCATATCCCATGTCCACTGCAGAACGTATACCTCTCCTAATTATCCCCAATTTACCCCGTCCTGCGACGGATAATTTCTATTTGATGCCTCCAAATTTTTATTTGATCACTCCCCCCCTCCCCCCCCTTCTAACTCGCTGCCGCCCTCGACTGGGTTTCTTATCCCTTGGTGTCCATAGCGTTCTCCTAACTGTCCTCCGGTTTCCCGTCTTACACAACACAGAGCCGAGCTCCACCTTTTTCATCGTAATGTTGAATATCGGCTAACCTTGATTTTTCTCCGATACACTACTCCTTCTTCGCATCTGTTAATGTTGCGTCTACCATTTGCCGTGGCATCACACGCTGCCCAGTCCATACCTTCTTTTAGAATTTATTTTTTTGTGCGCCAAGATCCGTATGTTATTATTAGCAACCCGCAATGTTTCCACGCTTTTCATCAGCGAAAGCAGGTTACTTGAAAGGCACGAACCTGTCGTTTTCCGCTGTGGCAAGATCAACCCTCGCCAGGAAATGCTGAAGGTCGTTTGGAAGAAGCTGCAGGTCACCAACGCACCGTACGCGACGACCCGCTTTTCTGAAGTCATCCCTGCGCAGAGCCCATGTCATTATAAGAAAGAGTAAAAGTTGAAATAAAGGACTAACTCAGCTATTGCTAAATTTGGAAAATGCTTTGACGAAATATTCTGTTGGATAGACAGACGGACAGAAAAGGAACTTAGTTGATGGTCCTGAGAGACCCCGATGCCACCCCCGTTCCAGGGAGGTGATGAAGCCGCGGTCCGCTCCGACGTCGGGACAGAATGCCATGCCTTACGATGAGGCGGTAAGGCTGGGCATTCTGTTCAATCACTCAATTTATTTGCTGTAACAATAAGTGCGAAATAGTGAGCCCGCTGATAAGTTCACTGGTTTGTTGGGTTATAATAATAATATCTGGGGTTTAACGTCCCAAAACCACGATACGATTATGAGAGACGCCGTGATGGAGGGCTCCGGAAATTTCGACCACCTGGGGTTCTTTAACATGCACCTAAATCTAAGTACACGGGCCTCAAGCATTTTCGCCTCCATCGAAAATGCAGCCGCCGCGGCCGGGATTCGATCCCGCGACCTTCGGGTCAGCAGTCGAGCGCCATAACCACTAGACCACCGTGGCGGGGCGGTTTGTTGGGTTAAACGTCTGAAAATGACTCAGGTTATGGAGACGACGTACCTCAGGGTAATTTTGATCAACGAAGTGAAATCACAGAGCGTTCGCTACAATGTTCTTCATTAGGGAGGAAATAGCAAAGCACATGGGTGTTAACACCTAGGTTTGACACTATGCAAATATATTATATCCGACGTTCTGGAGCCAGGCTGACTTTTTCATAAAGGGTGAAACTGAGGTCACTTTATTATAGTCTTTCCTTTCGTTCCGCCTGCAGACAGGCAGCGGATTTGCCGAGAACATCTAAGCGTTGAAATTGGAGCCAGTGGAAATTCATGGTTTCTTTTTTTTTTTTAACGCAAGTTGCTTGAGGCTCGTGTACTTAGATTTAGGTGCACTTTAAAGATCCCCACGGGATCGAAATATCCGGAGCCCTCCACAGCGGCGTTTCTTATAATCATAGTGTGATTTGGAGACGTTAAACCCCAACAATTATTACTATTATTTTTTTATGCGAGGTCTCGAAAAATTTTAGGTGACCTCAATGTTTACCTACAAGTCTTGAAAGGTGCTAGCCGGGATCGTTCGACGCGTGGAGGAGTGTGAGGAGGTAGCGAAACGATCGCCACTTGCGCGGAGTATAATGGCCGCGCGACAACACTGTGCCGCGCCAAGCGCACGTTAAGGCTGAACCACATGCAGCGTTTTTTCCGCCGTTTTCTGGCGTTGCGTCTCTCGGCGTCATGACATCAACGCCGTCAGAGAGGGCGGCCAACCACATGGAAAGCGCTGAGGCCAGCGCCAGCCCACCGTCACACATGCGACCAAAGGGAATGAACCTGATACCTCGCAAAGCAGTGCGAAGTATCCATCACTGGACCAACAAAAATATTCCTGATTACAGGTTTTATGTCTAACTTGCAGTTCTATTCGCCTGGTGTGCGACCGATGGCGGCGCTGCGAACGGCACTCCGGTGACGCAAGGGCGGGGATTCGGCTTTTGTCGTCTGCTACGCTCTGGCTAAAACAGCAGCATTTTCGTTATAGTTCGCCTCGCGTCGCACGGCGTTCCTCGACTACTAGCTGCATTTTCTTATGATAGTTCTTGAGATGACTGCTAGCATTACATGAGTTTAAGAAACGTTAACATTTAACATATCTTCTGTATACCGACAGCCATCGCGGTCAGGTTCATGACCCCGAGTTCGTAGCGTCGCTCACTGGGCTGGATGGCGTTGAAATAGCTTACGTGAAAGCGCGAACGCCCCCGCCAAGTGAGTTAAAGAGAGTCTCCGCTGCTTTGAAATCGCAGCGCGATCAATTTTGCGGCTTTTTCGCGAAAAATTAGCGTTGCGTAAACAGACTTGAGATGAACGAAAATTCACGCTCCACTCCCAATTGTAGTCATGTGGACTTGTGCAGACACGACAGCCGACAAACTGAAATCGATAAGTTCATCGACCAGCGGGTTGTTGCGGACCACTAGCATAGATTGGGCGAGCTGGATGCAAATAAGATCGCTCGGAATGAAACGCCAGCAGTGGTTCGACTCTTATGATTAGAGATAGATACGTTCATGAGCCGCATTCATGTTTTCGATCGCGCAGTGCTGCCTACTCGACTGTGCGAGCCTGCCAATGGTAATGACAGGATGGCGCGCACAAATTTCTAATGTTTGGGCAACGCGATCCGCTGCAGTGTTCGCGTTTCACTTGACACCGATAGTACAGCTTCGTAAACATTAGGAAAAATCGGCGAATGTGTCCAGGAAGAGGAGAAAGAGAGCTCTTTCCCACCATTCTTTTGGCCCCTGTGGCTGATTATTGTGATTCTTTACCGTGCTGTAATAAGATTCAATATTTTAAGGTGGGAGCCTTAGATTCCACATAAATTGCGAAAATTGACCGTCGGCGACCCGCGTCGCCAGCGTCAACACGAGTGATGCGAAAATTCATCACATGATCACGTCATCATGACATCCCAGACCGACAAAATTTGTGACGTCATAACGTCATGTCACATGATTACATCATCACATGACATCGTCGCTTTGCATTGCCTCCGTGATTGGTGGGCCGATCTCGGAGGCGATGCAAAACCAGGTGATGTGTAGAAAGCTTTAATGCAAAACCACGTTACGTCCAGAAAGCGTTCGGAGGGGGGGCGGCGAAGGAACAATACATCGACTCAAGAAAAAGATGGCTTTCGCCTTCAAATCAACTTAGGCAAATGCATAAGGAACTCGAGTCTCTTTAGTACAGTGATCGCACCAAGCTACATTAGGAGTCGACCGTTGAGACTGATTTACAGTATTATTGCAAATACATCTTTCGATGCGAAAGCTTTATATTTATCAACGTTAGTATGATTACACTAATTCTGTTCAGCATATTTTCAGACCACCGTGAATGAGTGAACAAACGTCGATTTATTAACGTAAGGATTAAAATATTTTGCAAAAAAAAAAGAACAAAAAACAAAAGAAAATCACTCCGGACAACCTACCGATATTTCATATCCCCGTCGTGCATCCCCTTTAGACTCACCCTGTTTATTTCGTGTTTCAATTTAAAGTACTTACGACGCGCTTACACAGCAGCTGCTAAAAATGTGTATTTAATCAAACGTTGTTACCGGTAACGCCACTTAATTTATTTGAATGACATCACACGTCGTTTGTCATGCTCCGAACATATGAATTGAATCGAAGGAGCAGGCTTGGCAACCGAACACACGCAGCACGCGGTATACATTTATTGAGCTTTAACGCAGACATGGAAGCTGAAGCTCGAACGCTGGAGTCAGTTATCGAAAACGGGCAGGAAAGTCATTTTGAGTGCGCCACGGCCATAGAACAGTCGCGAAAAGAAAAATTCACCATAGAAGCAGATGTACACATGGATGGCTAGCAGACGACAACAGGAGCAATCGACACAGAACGTGCTCCTGACGGCAACTCCGCTCGATTTCGACGGGCATTTTGCTTGAACATTCAGTACAAATTGCCTTATCAACTCGCCCACCAATGTTTCAACAACTCGAGCGCGATAGACAGGCTGGCAGCGTCGAGCAGCCTTCACGTAGCGAGCGCGCGCGCGAAGAGCTGCATCCGAGTCCTCTCCCTGACGTCACACGCGAGAGGGCGCCACTCCAAGATCTCGAGGCGAATAGTGAGGGAAACAAATCACAGTGCCGCCGAAAGGCTATATTTGTTTAGTTTACTTGTAACGCCACCTATTGAGCAGAAGAAGAACCTCAAACTCGTAATATATGGCCTCTGAGCTTGAAGTTGTCGCACGTTTTTTGAGGCCACGTATTCGGCCAATACACTCAAGCCTGCTAAGCCTACCGATGAACTTGAGGATGTCGCTCGGAAACTGTTCGAAGATATCCCAAGAGCTTGCTGTCGAAGCCTCTGAGGAACAAGCTAAGTCAAATACAAGCACCAGTTGAGAACTTGCGGGTCACACAGAGCACGGCGACGACTTAATAGATCTGAGGCGGGCGGCAGCCATTTCGGCAGCAGCGACGATGCTGTTACGTAGCGGAAGTCGCTGCCAGCTGCGCGCTGATTTGTTCTGCGTCCTTCGAACGGCTTCCGGCGTCGACGCCGACCCTGCAGATGTCTGGATCGTCCTGAGGTGGACGTTTCGGCCACCGTCACCAGCACCGTCGACACCGAGTGACGCCGGCGTACGAAACGCCGGGAAAACGCCGGCAAAAACGCTGCATATAGTTCGGCCTCTAGGGTAGGTACTCACTAGCGGCAAAAACGCGAGCGACACGCCGCGTGCAGCAAGCGTGCTCACGGCAGGCGCGTGCGGTCGTGTTTCCATTCGCGTTTTACGCTGCAAGGCAGCGATACTTGGAGTCTAGAGTTGTATAAGACTTCAAGAATTGCTGCCGCGCCGCGTAAAACGCGAATGGGAACGGGAACGCACGCGCCTGCCGCGAGCGCGCTTGCCCCACGCGGCGTGTCGCGCGCGTTTTTGCCGCTAGTGAGTACGTACCCTACGCGCCATTCGGCCCTGCCGTCACACGGAGCCCGCGCGCGGCAAAATGCAAACACCAAGGGCGCGCGCGACGCTATGGCATTTCTACAGCTCGGCTAGGCATTTAGTTAATATTATTTAATTATTCGAATTGCGTTATGTAGCAACGCTTACGTACTGGGTACGCACCAAACGTAAGTTTCTGACGTTCACTTAAAGCGCATTAATCTGTTTGTGTAGTTCCCATGCTCGCCTGTCGCCATTCAATTCATTTTACTTATTTATCTTGGCTGTTAACTGACCTTTTTTGTGGTAAACTGAGGCTCCGTTATCATGCATATCATGCACAACCCTCAAGATATCCCTTTTTATGTTTTATTTTTTCAGAATAACAGACAGCTGAGCTAGTTGGTAAGTAGGCTATTCATTCTAAGTTTCATTCAGGCAGGTATTCATTCTAAGTGAAAGACAACCTTAACAGTTACCTTTCACGTAGACCCCCTTCATGACGCATTGATAGGTTCGCCTATTGAATGGGCATGCGTAGATATGTGTTCTTGCCTTCTTTCTTTTCAGCCGCTTTGCGCATCTTCAGCTGTTAGTCGGCGTTTGTGGTGTCTTGACGTCTTTCTTGTGTCGTTGTTTGTAAGACCTGTCTTTTAGTTGTTTAATTCTCGTTTTTCTTTTCTTGAATCCACGGATGGCCCTACTGGGTGGTGAATACGGAGTGCTCCGCATGGAAGTTTGTCATTATATGTGGTAGCGCCACGAAAAGAGACGTAACCTCTAAGGCGACCGCCGTACCTGGGTCAATACTGCGGTACTGTGTCTCCGAGTGTTCCGTCATGGCGTTCCGCCGGCGACGAAAACTGGGAGAGCCGCTTGCATGCTTTCAGGGGCGCTCGCAAAGACTCTTTCTCTCTCGATATAAAAAATGCCTAATAAAACAAAAAAAAGCACGGGATATTGCATTCCTCTGCTTTGGCTATGCGAGAACGGTCTGTTTGAAGAGGACGGCGGATGCAGGAAGGGACGTTTGTCAGAGACGTGCGTCGCTTCCTTCTGTAAAAAGCTTGTCAGCGTATCGCTCACACCTGTAAATAGGATGTGCTATGCGCCGATGGAAACGAGGATCCGCTGGGTACTCTGTTTGCCTTCTTCACAAGTTCACTGACTTTGTTCTTTTTTTTCTTTTTTTGCCTATCGGCTGAGGAAAGGATGACAACGACACTCTTCCTCATCTGTTCGTGAGAGCTATATCACTACAAATCATAGAGTTATAGAGTACCTCATCAGTTTCAGTAATAAAGCACCGTTCACGCTGCGGTATTACCGCTTTATGTTAACGTACCATGACCCGGAAATATATTAGCTACGAAAGTTGCCCGATGCGTACGGTAATGTGAGCTTCGCAGAGATGACGACAGTGGCTAATACAAGTTCTGCAGACAATATAGCTAAGTGCCGACCATGGCTACGATATTAGGCAGTGTCCAGCACACTGTAGACTTCACTTCCGGTCGGACGACCCACGCACAAGTATGGCAGCCGGATCGGGGGTGTTTCGTCGTACTGGGATACTGCATCATACCCCAAGCGTGCGTCACATTTTTCAGGTAGTTGTCGTCCGACCGGACCGTAGTATCATCACAGCAAATGACAGCGCGGTTGGCCTATGACGTCACGCCACTTGTGCCGCCTGTAGGTTCCTCTTCTCCGCTCCATTTACGCAGGCAAATACTGCTGACGCGTTTGCCAGTGTTTCCGCTGACGGCCGCACGACAGCGATCGGCTGCAAGTTGTTTTGGATACGAAATCATTCCTAAGTGGATGAAGTGTTCAAAATTTGCCGTTTTTGCAAAGAAGCGCCCACTTCCATGCCACTTAGTTAATGCAGATTGCTTCCACTTGCGTACCCTCACTACTTTAATTCACATTTCATTTTCTTTTGCTTAATTCACACGCGATTCATACTCGATTCATTTCCTCAAGTTTCGTTGACTTCAATTTACCTTATAGGACATTTGATTCACTTAACGTGCTAATTACTACTTGTGATGGTACATTTTGGTTGCATTACGTGCGCCCCTCGCACCACAGATTCGTGTAGCTTTCTGTACGCCCCACGGTGTTGAACTGCCGCCCGTGAGGGATGATCAGATAAATTGTTAAGTCGATTAAGGATGAATAGTTCCCCACCTCAGGCATTAATAGATGAATTCATATCGATGAGATTTTCCGTCGATTAGTCGGCGTTTTTGGCAGTGCATTCAAAACTGCTGAAGCAGGGACAGTCGTATACATGTTTGCGCAGTTCCACATTTGAAACAAATAAAGATTCCGGGCCCTATTTTCTTTGTATCGAATGTGGTATGGAAGAAAGATGAAAAACACGCGTAAGCAGACTTAAATCATATCTTATTTGCTAAATGCTACATGTAACTGGTGGAGATGGAACAGCGAAGCGACAAACAACGTATGATGTAAATAGACAGAAATCTAAAAGTGGTGATAATAATAATAATAATAATAATAATAATAATAATAATAATATTATTATTATTATTATTATTATTATTATTATTATTATTATTATTATTATTATTATTATTATTATTATTATTATTATTATTATGCGGTGTTTAACGTGCCAAACCACAGTATGATTATGAGGGACGACGTAGTGGAGGGCTCCGCAAATTTTCAATCACCTGGTGTTCTTTAACGTGCACTTACATCATACAGTACATGGGTCTCCACCATTTCGCTTCCATCGAAATGCTACCGCCGGGGCCGGGATCGAAGCCGCGACCTTCGGGTCAGCAGCCGTAACGAGGAAATGATGCAGACGTGAAGTGATGAAAACTTGTCGAACAAGGAGTGTTAATGGAGTGCAGTCGATGGATGAATGGTACTATGAAATAGCACTTATAGACCGCTTAAATTCAGTTCAAAAGCTTCGTTTCGATCTCAGCAACACCAAAGTAATTTATTTTCTTTCATACATTTGGTTTTTACGGCAACGATCATCTTGCGTGACAGAGGGACGAATGAACGGGTGGTCAGTTTCCTCGCGAAAAGTTTTCGGGCTGATACGGAGAATTGTGCCCAGTAGAAAGAGTTATGATTTGCGAAAATTTGTTGCCCTACTCGCATTTCGGTAGTAGCGGGATGCACCTTTCTGTGGAGCTTTCCAAAACGCTGACGAACGCTGGCGTGAAGATGAAAGACGCCTTGACGATGTCACCCGAAAGCAGCGTTCTAAGGAAGACCGCAACATACATTTAAACACTAGTTTACGAATCCGTTAGACAAATATCCAACGGTGATTTTGCGTGAAATGTAGATCGCCGAATAGCTCCGTGAGCCGCGTTGTAGAAGTCCTTCTTGTCGTTTAATCATAGAATGGTCTTGGTACCTAGCGTCTTGTTCTCGATTATCGAGTGTTTCATGCGCATCGTTGCATTCAGCGTGGAGAGATGAGCTCGAAAGCCGAGCATGGTATCCGACTACGCAAGGATGTTATCCAACCGTGTGCTGATGCGGCTAAGGAAGGGTTGTTCTATCGACTTCCCGATGCCCGAAGAGATATCAGTCTAAGATTGGCGAGATCTGGGAGTTTTCTGGGTTTGGGTATGAGCACCATTTTTGCTCTTTTCCGTTGATCGGGTTTGGGTCCTTGGGTGCAGCATTCAATTATGTACTTGATCAGTTCGAGGACGGTCTTCTTGTCCGAGTTGCGATGGGTCTTATTGGTGACGCCGTATGGTCCCAGGGCCGATTTGCTGTTTAGATTTTTCAGAGAGGCCCAGATTTCCGTCTCGTTAGAGTCTCTGTCCAGACAGAGGGTTGGGCTTTCCCGTATGTTCCCTATCTGGAATAGCCGTGTTCTGCGGGGCGTGTCCGTCTGAGAGTTCAGAGAGGATTTCTTCCTCGTCCTTGGTGTGCGTGTGTAGTGTCCTGTGCATGGTTTCCCTATGTGTTGCATTGGCCTTGGTCAGGTCTAGCAGGTGTCGGAGCAGGCGCCACGTGTGACCGGTGCAGATCCGTTGCATCGAGTTGCAAATCGTGCCCCATTGCTCTTTGCTAATAGTTCTGCAGTGTTCTTCAATTTGTTTGTTGAGTAACGCATTGCGTTTTCAACTTCCACTTGTGCCTTTGTCACTGCCACCTGGCCAGCATCGCTTGTTTGGCCACCCATATGTGCACCAGTCGGCTGTCTGTCTTATCTACGGGGAGTTCTGGCATCACGATCTTTGTTATTTTTTGGACATCAGCCGTAGCCTTTTCGGCCAATTGTTCAATGTCTGAGATGGATGCATGAGGCGTTCTGACTTTACCATGACCAAACTTGTGCCACTCCATCCATTTAAACGTTTTGCTGTGTGTGATCTCCAATACATTTCTTTTTTCACATGCGCTATAGGTCCTTAGGGTTGCCGAAACTTGCACGATGCCATGGGAAGACTATAGCGAGCGAGTTTCCCACCGTCTATCACCGTGTGAAAATGTAAAACATGGAGGACGCTTGATCTTCGCCTTCAAGGGCAGAACGTGACATCGCAATCGGGACCCGTGCACATCGCCTTCAGCCGTGCCGCTAGGAAAGGAACGTTTGTGCGCGTAAGATTGGCCATTTCAAACTATAGCAGAATGTCTACTAAAAGTGTAATTGCCAAGTGCCCACTACGCCCTAATTATTCCTGCTGCAAGTTAGCGTAGTACCCTCTGCGCGTCAGTAAGTTGGCACGTGCGCCTGCACAGCTGCACACTTTGCAATGGATGGGCAGCTTTAAGCCACCAACTCGTTGTGCAGCTCACATGTTCTGACTCCTGGTGCGATTCTGCCCCGCACAGGAGATTCCACTCATTGCATTGCGTACTTATAGCGTTTTTTTACGAAGTAGTTTTAAGCACTGGCATCGCTCAGCGGTAGAAAACCTGCTAGCGACGCACAAGGCCTGGGTTTGATTCTCAATCGGACCGAACAATTCTAATTTTTTTTAATTCTTTGCATTTATCAGGAATTTTCGCTCACGGACAACGCCAATTTTTTCGCTCGTAACCAAAGACGACACCATCGACACTGACAGACATATCTGAACTTCTGCAAAACGAACTCGTCAACGCTATCGCGTTAAAAGAATGTTGCAACGACCGCTCTTATTTCTGCACTTTGTATGCGCTTTCGAAATGACGGTTGGTGTATGTACCGTCAGGTTCCCTTCTACTTTGCCCGTAACCATGCCTTACCCTTTTTCATAAGTCTGCAACGCAAAGTCTAAATCTCATCATGGCTCACCAATGTAGCAAAGCTTGTACTTCATATATATACTAAGCCTACAATTATGATCTCTCTTCTTGTAACTTGAACTTGAAAGCCTAAGGTGACTGCGCCGCGATAACATCGTGTTCATATATTCATGTTGGAATGATTCTTGCTCGTGTCGTTCCAAAGTTTATGTTTTCGGGGTATGCCGACTGAGGCCGCAGGTCATGTAAGTATGACAGTTCTCAGGTAGGCATTATGTGTACCATTAAAATTTATGGCATCACAGCACAATCACGCAGCAGTTCTCTTTTGAGCATTTGTTTTTGGCAAGTGCCGTGAGGACCCGAAGATTACGGACCTATACAAACCGACTAAAATTGTTATGGTGGGCAGTAACGCGAAAAAAGCGCAGAATGATTCCTGCAACCTTAGAAGCTTCTCTTAGGAGAACGGCGATTTGAGCAAGTTGGTGGGCATTCATCTTGAAAACAGCGCAACAGCACGTAGACGAAGATGGAAGAAAAAGAAACAACGGTACAGGTGCTGACTCGCCACTAAAAAGATGTCACGTGCATACAGATGCCGTAAAACATAAACACGAGTGAAACCAAACATGTGCAAGAATCCACCGCATGTACGGCAAAGCCATGTACCCGAAAAAAAACCTAATCACCAAAAGACGCCCGAAGAAAGTCGGCTCGCTCTGTGGCAATGATACTTAAAGGTTGCTAATGCACAGATATTTTACTTTAAAAATTTGATAAGATTGGGTGATTTCTTTTATGGTTTGGTTCTTATCACGGTGAATGGCAGTGCAATCCTCACAGCAGCGTTCACAACCACGTGCACCACAGTGCGCTCCGATGTGCGGCAATTTATCAGCGATGCTGGCTCTTTGATGCTCTTTGGGCGCACATTGATGTAGCGCCCCGTCCCCATGTTGTTGCGCTGTTTTCAAGATGAATCTTTTCTTAGCCGTCCATTTTTCATTCAAAGGGCGGCTTATGAGAGTAACTCTGTAAGCATGAGTGCTTACCTGTTGTCCAGAATGTACCGGCACCGCCGATAGATTTCTTGAAAGAGGCCGTCTTGCTCACTTCGTGGACGCCTGAAGTTGTCGGCACTAAAAATGTAGATTATCGACTCCTTGACACCAACCAGGGACGACCAAGTTCCAACCTGCACCATGCAACACGATACACTACGATATATGTGCCACACAAAAATAATGGTGTACATTTGCCGTCTTCTTTCATGCAAGAAACGTGCCAGTTTGAAGAGTCCAAATTAATTTTGTAGCGAACAAACCATGCGTAGCCTTGCAACGTATGCGGAGAACTGAAGATCGTTTTTTAGCGACCAAGAAAGAAGGTGTCGTTTTGCAAGAGGGTCATGCTGACTAACATGGCAGCCTTTTTTGAAGAAAGCCGAACGTCTCACTTTTGGAATCATTTTTTTTATTTTTTTATTTTGCAGAAACACATAAGGAAGGGTGTCCTTTCGTCGCTACTGTCTCCGAGTGGGGGTGCTTCACATCGTTAGTTTGATACCTGCCTACAGAAACGCCTTGCATGGTGTGTTTCAGCTGAGCGTTACCTACTTTCTGAAAAGCGAACTATTTGGTTGTCACTTTACTGTTTGCAGCGTAGTATCCGACCCTTTGAATTTCTTTTCAGTCGACATTCCATATCTCTCCTCCCCGAAGAAATCGTTTAGGAAATCGTCGCATACGCCAGTGACACTTATGGCATGTCGAGATTACCGAGGGAACGGGGTATTTGTACCACTGAATTACTCACGACACTAAGACTACGTCTTCGTTCTACGCTTATCAACTTCATAGATAAACCACACATCAAGAAGGGAGTTTGTATCGGTCCATACATCGCACTCATTTACTACGTTTGACGCTACAAAAGCCGGATATGATTATGAGGCGTGACATAGTGCAGGGCTCCGGAAATTGCGACCACCTGGGGTTCTTTAACACGCACCTAAATCTAAGCACATTGGCCTCTAGCATTTGACCTCCGTCAAATGCCACCGCCGCGGCCAGTACTGAACCTGCGTCTTTCAGGTCAACAGCCAAGCACCGTAAGCACCGTACCACCGATGCGGCGCTGACTGACGCGGAGGGAAATTCAAAATAACCGTTATATATCCGGTCAAAGTTAATCGGAGCTATCTTAGAATTGTCTCATGCTGATTTGTTCCTTGTGCTGTGGTGTATCATTGTTTCTTGAATGTGTCCTTAACAAAACTTTCAGTAATCAGTCAGCACTGTAGGCGTACATATACGTATAACCTCGAACACGTGCCTGTCGTGTATCACCATTCTCGCACGTTACCCTGCTCCTGAGCCCTCTAATGATCTGCGACTAGCAATCACCGACAAAGAATCATCTTTTGAGCTTAGTTTTCGCCCACTATGCTTGAGCTCTTTTGGTGCCGAAACACCAAGCGCACTTTTCTTCGGGACAGCATCCGTTGTTGTTCAGACACGTTACGATGATATTGGTTCGCATTCTGGTGAAGTTTTTGATAAACTCTCGCGCGGTTCTTCGCCCCGCTTTTATTCGACACCCGCTATTTACACTCTTTCTTTCTTCTTTCTGCAAGAAACTTCTAGGGGCAGTTGTCCTAAGAAACTGAAGATTGAACAGCGGTGAATTTAGAATGCTGGCTGTGTTCCAAGATTTTTGGTCGAACCTATTCACTTCTCTATCCTTCTACATATACTTCCCACCAATATATACTCAAAATATCAATTCGATGTGTTCAATGATGAGATGTAGAGCGAACTGTGCGACTCTTGATGAAAAACCGCCTAATGTTCAAATGCTCAAAGCTATCTCGGTGGTGTGCGTTCCGTCACGACTGATGGCCATTGCTCATTGCATACGGTATAGGCACAGGCGCTAATCATTACCCGTCCGAGTGTGTGCGATCCAGCGACGTGGCCCTCGTCTACAGTGATGCCGTGTTCTCTGGCGAAGCGCCGGTTACCGTCGGGGATGACGCCAATGGATCGCGGCACAGGCCCCAGGCTCAGGATCCATGCGAGCAACCTCTCGTGCCAGGGCACCGGCGCCACACCGAAGGCGCCAAGATCGTCAGCCGGAACACATACCTGCGCGCGATAACAGCACAACACCCATGCAATGTGAGCCACTTAGCGCCCCTGAAGGAGCTTCGATGATTGAAATCGTGCTTTTGAGAACTGGAAATTCAGAAAAGATTTTGGTGTAAAGAGGCTATGCTTGCCGTAAGACGCTTACCTTAGCTCAGCACTGAACCCTCTAGCGCTAAGATAAGCTGCGCTAAATGGCACAAACTAAGTCTTTTAGAAGAGGTGGTTCGTCGACTTCTTACCGTTCAAGGATTACGTGTTACCGTAGCAACAATGCACCAAAGCAACAACGCTGGTGTCGACATCTGATGATGCTATATATGCACTTCTAAGCTTTTCTCCGATGCGCTCAATACTGAGCAGACAGAAAGCTCGAAGCTGAGTTAACGCGCAGGGCATAAATGCGTTCTCTCTGTCGGCTGTATGCAGAATATCTAGATATTTTAATTCTTGTATACCCTACCGCGAACTGTGCACCACAGTATTTCTTGCTTAACTTAAATATATGCATCTGTGCTCTGTACTGCCATTTCTGAATCCAGCAGTAGCGCGATTGAGCTGTATAGAAAAACTTTTCTGAGCATATATAACCATCGCTTTGATAGAAATCGCCTGTATCTTGTTCTAGCACTGTTTGATAGATTGTCGTTGCCATTGCTTCAGTGCGACGAAATCGCGCTAATTTGACTTTTGCGTTCAAGCTCCTTCAGGGTATCACAACCTGCCCTGAACCACTCAGTTGCATTAATTTTCGAGTTTTGTGTAAAATAACCACATCGACATGATCGTTTCATGTACCTGCCTTGCTCTACTAACACTCATCCGTCCGTAGGAAATACAGAAAAACAAACAAACAAACCAAAGCCACTAAAGCGCTTTCTGGCTCCCACACCAATTACTGAACAGAGCACCATGTCTACTGAACAGACCGCATTGTTTACCACGCACCAGCACCCTTTAATCGCTTCGGAACATCTAACGGGACCGTCGTAATCTTTATATTTTGATTAGTTTTAAAAGCTAACGTTATTCGTACAAGGTTAGAAACAATACACCGCACTTACCACTGCGTGTCCTGCTCCGAATCAGTGCTTTGGCTCGTCTCCGCGAAACCAATCTTGCCGGTTGCGAATTCTACCTTGTAGTTCTGGAAGCACGGAATGGCCTTTATACCTGTTTCCGTGCTTGCTCAAATGGCAAACGTTTACTCTTCGGTGGCGTATTTACTTTGACCTCGCAAACATCCCGGTGATTCCCTCCGTGACTTTCCTTAACGTCCTAAGCAGGTATTTTCAAAGCTAGAACCTCGTTTCCGGCGCCTGTTCCTGAGTTTTATCTATACGTTTGACGTAAGTGGTGTATCGGTCGCTTTATCTGTATTACATACGAGTGGTAATTAATATCTAAGGGTTGTTTGATTATATTTAACTGTTGGAGGGTTTGAATTAAATTTGTGCGAATGCAGATAGAATGTTTCTTTTAACAGCAAAGCTGTTGAAGCTCACCGCAATTTGTCTCTCGGAAACGGAAATGATCATCATCATGAACCGGAACACACTCTACATACTCTTTTTCAACTTCGTGCTCTTCTGCTTCGCTACCAGAACTTGTCCGCCGATTTCTCAGGCGCCGCCTGTAATAAAAATGAGTGGAGAGAGCGAATACAGAAAGAGAAAGAGAAGAAGAAGGTTGGACAAAAAATGTAATAGAAAGGGAAGAGAGAAATTATTGCCGACAAAAAAAAAATGTTCATGAGGCGTGATTCAGGCGAGCGTCCTAACCCTGCACTGAGCTATCCAGGCACGGTAGCGGAGCACGCCGTAACCATGTCTAATGAAGTGTACAAAGGGGGCGGGAAAGGGAAGTGAGCGTGAGGAGGAAGGAAAGGAGGAGGGGATACAGTAAAGAATAGCGTAGAAAGGTCGAGAAAGAGAGAAATAAAGAGAAAGAATTGCACAAATTGGAAAAACGATATAGACAGAAAGAAAGCGAGAGAGAGACAGAGAGAGAAAGAAAGAAAGATAAAGAAAAATAGAAAGAGCAAGAAATTAAGAAAAAAGAAGTAGAGAGAGACAGAGAGAAATAAAGAAATACGAATAAACGCAAAAGAAAAGAAAAGAGAAATACACAGAAGAGACAAGGAAAAGAAAGAAATAGAGGATGAAATATAGGGAAAAATTGCAGAACCTCGCAAAACAGCAAAAGCCAATACTACATAGGTGCCCGTCAGCTCCGGTCTCTGTTTGTAATTGCGCCTTCAGTGCAAGCTACGCAATTTTTTTTCTTCGGGCGCCAAGGTTATTGGTGGGGTGCAGCAGTTGGCTTGTCGGTGAATGTAGACGAGAATGTCCGCGGAATTCCTCCCTCCCGCTAGTTGCAAAATATGTGGAGTGGTTAGATATTTGTGTTCGAGTCATGAGTTGCAACATTCATCGACAGTTGCCTTGTTTATGGACTGACAGCAGTGAGAGAAAGAAAAGTTGCAAAATGACGTCATGACTACAAAATGGCAGCACAGATGTGCACGCTAAGAATGCAGTGGTAAGACCACTGTCCAAACCGATGAAATTGTTGGGCATTTGAAGAAAGAACTACGACTTTATCGTTCGATTTACACATTTCATTTTGTTGGACTCAACATAAAATCTTGTATATTGCAAACAGTGTGCAAGGTCCCTACCGGGAATGCTTACCGGCAAACATATAGATCAGGCAATGTCATGTGGACGACCATTTTTGGGATGCTATCGACCTAACAGAGCAGCCTAGATTTGAAGCTTTTCGTGGGGTGTGATATGCCGATATACTACACTAACGAAGAAACTAATGGGAACACACGATGCAGTGACGTCATTCTTCTGAACCGAAGCGTAATATATGAGGGCCCTCGTTATGAATTGGTCAGTTCCTATGCGGCAAAATTCAATGCGGATTGATTGCAGAGGTCACTGCAGCGCTACGAAAAGTGCTCAGAAGTTAACGCAAAGCTGAAAGAAAAAAACATGACATAGCCTTGTGCCAAACTACAAAACTTTTTTGACCTAACGAAAATATTAAGTGCGTCGCATTTCTTCGCGAATCAAAGGCGCTTTGAGCGTATCTATCTATCTATCTATCTATCTATCTATCTATCTATCTATCTATCTATCTATCTATCTATCTATCTATCTATCTATCTATCTATCTATCTATCTATCTATCTATCTATCTATCTATCTATCTATCTATCTATCTATCTATCTATCTATCTATCTATCTATCGTGCTGCACTCCAGCCACCTACGTCTTTGTGCTGTTGCTTCCGTTTTATTAACTGGACACCGGGAGGAGAGGTTACGAAGTCGTCCTATAACGGGCGCGCGCCCCGCTTGCGTGCTAAGTAGGATAACGCCTGCACGCGTTTAATCTGTTCGACGGTCGGCGCTATAGGCTCCCAAAGCATCGCTCAGTGGCGCTGTGACTCTTGACAGGCAGCGCCATCTCTGGCGGAAAAATAGAAACTGGGAATATACGTTGCGCGTTTTCCTTTCTCTCCACCGCGCTGCCGCTCGCTTCCGTGCGCGTGCAGAGCTCTCGCGCAGCGCTTCGCTATGTACCGCTTGAAAAAGATTTCCCCGCTGGACAGGCACTTCGAAAAGCGAACGTAATCAAAGGAGAGAACTTCGTTAGTCATGGTTATCGATGTTCCACGTTGTGGACTATGAAAAACATGTGGTTGTTGTTTAGATGTGCACGCTGGCAGTGGCAAACGCGTACTGTAGTGAACGAACTTTCGCGGAGTGCAAAAAAAAAAAAAAAAAAGAGAAACAGTGACTACACGGCCGTGGCATTAAAAAGCCTGAGAAGGTTCGAGTCATGCCCTCCGTACCGCTGGAGCATCACCCGCTGACTTAGCCACGAGGCAGCTAGCTTAGCTTAGCTTTAACTGCTGCGAAGCAAGTAGAACTGCTCGCCTCGTCTGTCTGTCTTTTTTTTTCGCTTCTCGCTTCGTGCTTGCACTCCCTTTTTACGAGAATATCGACTTTACAAGTGTATAAGACTTGCTGCGCGAACGCGGCTCAGCGTGAGAGGTGTCGAATTTCAGGCGCGCGATGTGGTATCGGGTGACGAGCTTGCGCAAAGCGCACCCGGAAACGCACACTCGAAGCAATGTACGAGTGCGCGGTGCGCGTGAAAGAAAACCGCACAGTCTCCGAAGATGGCAATAACAATTCCTGAATTCAGTGCCAGTTAGATTCAGCGGCTTAAATATATACCACCCTAAAAGAGCGACAAAAACAGAACAAACCAGCAAAACGATGTCAAGTTAGCTGAAAATGCACAGGCGTTCGTTCCGGCGCGATGATGCAGCCTTGTGAGGAGTTCAACTGAACGCAACCAACACGGCAACGCTAACCGCGGTATGAAGTATGTGAGTGTGAACATCCAGCGACAGATAGGTCTCACAAACACAAGGAATCAAAACACAAAGTTGCTTCAACATACAACCGTAATTGGATGTAAAAAATGCGAGACGGCGAGCAATCATTACTGCAGTCGTTGCATGCAGCGCCGCGTTACGTACTGATTCAGGTAGTCGAAACAAACGATTTCAAGCGAAGAATTGAGTCAGCGAAAACGGAAGGCGAGACAGAGCTAGAACTTTATTCCTCTAACTACGGTGATTCACGCTTGTGTACTTTCTCTCTTGTACGACTTGACCGGGAACTGATACAGTTTTACAGGCGGATCGCGTGCCGGTACTGTCTGCACTGCTGTGGCACACAGTAATACTTCGGACCTCGCTTCCACTTTCGTGGGGTCGCTTCTACTATCGCGGAAATGCAGCTTCGCAAAGCAAGCCTCTCGGTTCAGCGTGCCAAGCTCACGGCACAACGTCTAAGCTCCCCGCACCGACCGAAGAACGCGTGCGCACGCGTGCAGCCGCTGTCGGCTGTCGGTGAAACAGGCGCGCCCTCCGCCGCGCTTATTCCCAATTTCACCAGCGCTTCTCTCCAGAGCCGCAGCGCAGCGCTGTCGTCGCTCCGCAAACTTGAGCTTTGGTTCCCTATACGAAAACACCATGCAGAAGCCCTCCTGTACATACTCGTATTTGTTAATGTATAGAAAGGCTTATCACTTGACGTCACATTACATGACGTCACATCATGAAGTCATCACATCACACCGTTGCTTGGTGATTGATGGGCCGATCCTGGAGGCACGTGAAGTGTAGAAAGCTTGCAATGCCTCCCATCGAGAAGGCAGTGCGAAACGACGCTAGGTGCAGAAAACTTTCAAGAGAAGGAGCATTAATATAATCCACTGTAAAAAAAGAAACAAAGTAGAAGGCTTTCACATTCCAAGCATCCGAGGCGAATGCGTAAAGGATGCTGTAGTTCTTTTCAGTCGTCTTCACCACGGACATCCAAAGAATGAAACTACCACCCTCGTCCGCCTCGGTGGAACTACGGTGCTCGGCTACTGACCCGAAAGTCGCGTGTTCGATCCCCGGCCGCGGCGGTCGCATTTCGATGGAGGCGAAATGGTAGAAGCCCGTGTACTGCGCGATGTCAGTGCACGTTAAAGAACACCATATGGTCAAAATTTCCGGAGCCCTCCACTACGGCGTCTCTCATAATCATATCGTGGTTTTGGGACGTAAAACCCCACGTATCATTATTATTATGAAACTACCACGCTCCGCGCGCAGCCTCTGTCGCAAATCACCAATTGTTCAGGAATGCCCCAGCTATCATTGCAAAATTCTAATTTATTGTTTTGCTCATTTTCTCTTCTTTTTATGACGTTCTTCATTTTACCACTTTCCACTGCAATGGCTTAGGCCCTTAACATATGTTAAGTAAGTAAATAGGAAAAATAAATAAATTCTGCTGAAAAATTCTGCCGCGAGTTCTGCTGAAAAAAAAAAAGATGGCAAGGTGTTTTGGATGTCCTTATTCTAAAGATATTTTTGTTTCAGAAAAAAAAAACGTTTCTAATTCCTTGAGGGAGCCTCTAACTTGGCGCGCAGAACAGGAAGCTTTGATGTGCATAGTAATTCACACAGAATTGTTGCTTGGGCCATTCCAGCGATTAATATTGGTGTTAGTAAAAAGACACCGGTCTTTTATGGCGATGAGAATTCATTAATTGTTTCCTTCAATTTTCATTATTTTTGACCACGTAAAAATATGGCGGGATACAGCATTTTCAACGTTTAACATGCAAAAATTCCGGCAGATCTCACGCAATATTGAGAATCGGTATTATGTTAAGCCGTCACCGATCGACTAACGTCGCTTTTCTTCTTATTTAACAAGTCAAGTCAGAAACTCGCCAAGAGTTTCCGCGTATTTGATATCGCAAGAAAGAAAATGAAAAGAAAATTGGGGGGACCCTTAAGCTTCGCCTTTGAGAGTTGAACGCGATAGCGATATCCCGTCCCTATACTTCAATCACTTAGTGCATACTATGTAATGGGTAGTATGCTTTAAACCAGGAGAAATTATGCGCGGCAAATGTGGGAAATGTTTTCGAACTTGCTATGCACCCACTATGTGGTGTTAAGGGAATATGCGCAGTAAGGTGTGTGCCGTTTGTAATGGGTGGCTGGCTTTAAACTAAGGAATCGTTATGATAGTCACATATTATGACGCCCGATGGCAATGTACGCTTGTACCACGCAGTATTAAGGCGAAAGCCTTTAATGTCTCATGCTCACGTCCGTCCGGTGTCCGTCCGTCCGGATGTCCGTCCGTCCGTCCGTTTGGATGTCCGTCCGTCCGTCCGGATGTCCGTCCGTCCGTCCGGATGTCCGTCTGTCCGTCCCTCCGTCCGCATGTCCGTCTGTCCGTCCGTCCGTCCGTCCGGATGTCCGTCTGTCCGTCCGTCCGTCCGGATGACCGTCCTTCCGTTCGTCCGTCCGGATGTCCGGATGTCCGTCCGGATGTCCGTCCGTCCGTTCGGATGTCCGTCTGTCCGTCCGTCCGACCGTCCGGATGTCCGTCCGGCCGTCCGTCTGTCCGTCCGGATGTCCGTCTGTCCGTCCGGATGTCCGTCTGTCCATCCGTCCGTCTGTCCGTCCATCCGTCCGGATGTCCGTCCGTCCGTCCGTCCGTCTGTCCATCCGTCGGTCTTTCCGTCCGTCTTTCCGTCAGTGGAATGGCCACACGCTTTCGCCGAACACACTTTGGAATGTACAAAGTGTCCTTCAATTTTTTCCTGGGATATTACATGTTATATTGCGACGCCTATATAAAGGACGCAGAGGAAGTTATTTTCACAGTATTTCCAAGCAGAGACATGGCTGTGTGGTAGAACACCTGCTTGCCACGCAGACAACTCGGGTTCGATCCTTACTTGGACCCGGAAATTTTTATTATTTATTTTATTTGCATCTTTCTTGATTTTTCGGTCAAGGACAACATGATGATTTTTCGCTCACAACCAACGACGCCGACGCCGACACCGACGCCGACGCCGGAATTTCTGCGAAACGAGCTCTTTAACGCTATCGCGTTAAAATAAAAAAAGAACGGGACACATCGCTGATCTGATTCAGCCCTGTGTACTGTTTTCTTTTTTTTCTTCATTCTGTTCCCTTCTGTTAGCGCTGTCAATCCTTTTAAGATGCTGTACCGACTAGCCCATTAATCCATCTGTGCGATCTGTTAGTTTATATTTTTCACATGTGCGAAAAGAAACGAAGTACTACTGTTTAGTAAAACCCACAGTTTGTCTTGATCCTTGCAAAGAGGGTAAGCAGACGAAGAGAAAGAAGCCGCAAAGCTTCGTTTCTTGCCGCATTCCTGGTTCGAGTGGTATTGTGAACAACAGCAAGATATGTCTGGACACGGTGAGATGGACGCAATTCGCCTTTTAAGTGCTGGCGCGGGCTAACATATCCCTTCCCCATTTGTTTCATTGTTACAGGTAGCAGTGAGCGGGAGTAAGTATTCGTGCTTGTTATGGCAGTAAAAGTACCGGTCAGCAACCTAGATTAATTGGGCTAGACGGCTTAGTTTTTCTGGCAGTAAAAAGTAGCACCCCCCAGGGTTTTGGAGTGAGTAGATTGCGCACATAATTCAGAATAGTTCTTGTTATTATTAGCTATTTCTCATTGGCTAATGGGGTCCCCATGTTATTATGTAGTACGTAGGAGTAGCTAATTGGAAAGTAATAACCACTGTCATGCTGTGGGTTTTTTTTTTGTTAATCTTGTCACTGTTGAGTACTTTCACTATATCTTCTGTTCGGTTGTCACTCCCAGCCCCTGCCTTGTGTAAACAAGAGGGTGAGGAAGTAGGCAAGCGGATACATGCTTCTATTCTCATCCCCTCTATCAACTTTGTATTGGTGAAAATAACCATTTTTACTAAGACGAAAGCGTTTGATGCGTCATCAAACAGGAAAAGGGACCCTCGGCGCCAGCACGAGTGATGCAAAAAATGTCGTCCCCCCTATGACGTCATCACTACATCACAGTCTGCCATAATTTATGACGTCATCATGGCGATAAAGTGACGCCTGTGTGACGTCACATAACGTGACCTCATCACATGACATCGTCGATTGATCATTGCAGACGGCGGGTAATAATTATATAACCGACTAGTCGTGCCCTCATGTTATCTAAGGAGAGGTCGCAAATAAAGAGGGGCTTTTGAAACGCTACTCTGGAGTGTGCGCATCTTCTCAAGAAGTGCTCCATGACGGCGTGTTCTAGGGCTTTGCCTTTACCAGCAGAGCTTCTCGACAGTCATATGTGGGCGATCCCGGAGACACGTGAGTTACAGAATGCTTGCACTGCCGTGGAGCTCGTAGGCCCTGCAAAACCGCACCAGGTGAAGAGAGCTTTTGAGAGTGGAGGATCAGTGGTGTCGAATGAGAAGACACATAAAATGACGATGGCTTGCACCTTCGAGTCATCTTAGGCAATGCAAAAGGGACCCTGTGAGTTTTGTTATTATTACACACTGAATTTAAAAGAATATTTTGTTAGGCCTTTGTAGAAAGTTGGAGGTCTTTGTGTGACTGCCTGAGACGTACTGTGGCGTAATGCGGCGTCCTGTGGCGTATGTCGTTTACTTAAGTCACTAAGAAATTTCGACAGATACATTGCGCGATTCTCAAAGTCCTTTTCAGAAAGATTATTAGCTTGCCCGCTCCTTAAGGCTGAACGTTATGCAGGCGCTTTTCGAGCAACCGTGAGCAACAGGTTTTGCCATTGCGAAGGGTGATGAAGTATATCGCAAACATTCAGTGGCATATAGTGAATAATAAAGCGAAGCCACGACTTTGCAAGTCTGTCGGCGGCTTGAACCGTGGAGCTTCTAAGCACGTATAGTATTGTACACTCGACATCAGAAGAATACGGATAATTTAACACTGAACCTCCCAAGCGCGTTGAGCATGGAACCCTCGCCTTCCCAAGTACTTATGCACTCTAACGTAAAAAGTTCCATGTGCGTAGGGAATACCGGAGTAGGGTACACCGGAGGCCCATATACAGGGCCTTCGGTGAAATCTGCTCCGGTGAGCCTTTGGTGTTTAGATTCTAACCTCTCATCTTCCAAGTTTGTAGTCTATGCAGTCAATGCCCTACAACGTACACTGGTAACTCAAATCGCGAACCTTCCAGATGTTTTGGTTATCGGACTAATAGCTATAAGTGATTAAGCAAAGGTCAAACAGCGGTCAAGAGTTGGTCATAAGTGGCCAGGCGATGGTCGGTGGTAGAAGAGTAAGATGATCAGGTAGAACAATGATCACGCAGGCCTAGACAACCCTCTGGAGGTTTTTGCAATCATTTCCCACGATAATTGTAGCTAGCGTGGATATTATTCAGTATTTTCGATAATTATGCACGCTGAACACTTTTGTTCAGTAGGTCGGTGCGTAAATTTTTATAACTTTGCTGTGAATTATATTCAGCGTTGTAACATTGCTTTTTCAGTGTCGGGATAATATGTGAATAAGAAAAATTTGGTTGAAGCGCACCGAAAAAACGCACACAAGTAGAAGCAAACAGGACGGCGCTTACACTCACAACTGAAGTTTTATTGATTAGAAAACGTTATATAAAGCAGATACATGGTTCTTCGCGCATGTGTAACAGAGCAGGGTGCAACAAAAAAAGCACTCTTATCGGGATTACAAGAATTGTCTGCGCTATATGTCATTCATTAGATATTGCAATCACTACGTGTCTAGATACGCGTATTCTTTATCGTTCAGCACAATTGTGGCTTGACTAACACAGTCATGCCCCTTTTCCGGATATGGCATGATTCTACTAACTCGCGAGTCAGCTGATCCTTGATGTGGGAAAATGATTTCTGTTTCTTTAAACACAGGGTAAGATCCGCAGTTTTTACAGCGAACTGCAAGATGAGTGTTCCTAGAAGCCTTAATATATGCGTGGTGTTCTCTAAGCCGATCATTGACGCATCTTCCATACTGTCCGATGTAGACTTTGCCACAAGAAAAATGTATCATGTAAACCACCCCCTTTACGCATTTCACAAACATATTTCGGTGTTTCACGGAGCAAGCTTTTGAAACCATTTCTTTGTTAACGCGCGGACACAGGCTTGTCCAGTTTGTTTCTTGCCGAAAACTTCACTTTTATGCTGTATCTACTGCCAACATGTTTTAAGTTGTGTGCCAACTTGTGCACATAGGGAATGACAGCCATTTTCCCGCGCTTCTTTGACTCCGAACGGCTCCCTGTTTTCTGGCCTTTATTTCACTGGCTAAGACCGTGCACACCGAGAAAATTAACTGCGTGGGGCAACCTGACTTCTGGAATTTCTCCAACTGAGTCTTGAAATTACCACTAATATGATGACCACACGATTTTTGCAAAGCTGACATGCGACAAGATTTAACTATACCCCTCTTTACTAAGTTAGAGTGGCCCTGACGCGTAATCTAGCACTGGCTTAGCACTTCTTGGATGGTTACACCAGCAGATCTGTTCCTTATTGAGGACCAACTTTAAATCCAAGAACTGCAACTCGTTATTTTTAGGCAGCTCTGTAGTGAAATTAAGGCCCATGTTATGCTCCTTAAACACTTTTAAAAAATTTACCTCCTCCCGAGATGAATTCGTGTTATGTGTGAATACCAGGAAGTCATCTACATACTTGAAGATACGTTTAGCAATTCTAGAAATATGCCGCTCAATTCCCCTGTAAAATTTACTCAAATATATTTCACTCAGAATAGGCGCGACAGACGACCCTATGCATATCCCAGATCGCTGTAAGAATAACTTATTTTCCCATGATACAAAAAGTAGACCTTAAATAGAACGACAATAACTCTAGGAATGCTGCTACGTTGACACGGGATTTCACACAAAATTTCATTTCATCATTTTCAATAGATATGCATTCCCGTGTCAACGTAGCAGCATTCCTACAGTTATTGTTCTATTTAAGGTCTACTTTTGTATCATGGGAAAATAAGTTATTCATACAGCGATCTGGGATATGCATAGGGTCATCTGTCGCGCCTATTCTGAGTCAAATATATTTGAGTAAATTTGACAGGGGAATTGAGCGGCATATTTCTGGAATTGCTAAACATATCTTCAAGTATGTAGATGACTTCCTGGTATTCACACATAACACAGATTCATCTCGGGAGGAGGTAAATTTTTTAAAAGTGTTTAAGGAGCATAACATGGGCCTTAATTTCACTACAGAGCTGCCTAAAAATAACGAGTTGCAGTTCTTGGATTTAAAGTTGGTCCTCAATAAGGAACAGATCTGCTGGTGTAGCCATCCAAGAAGTGCTAAGCCAGTGCTAGATTACGCGTCAGGCCACTCTAAGTTAGTAAAGAGGGGTATAGTTAAATCTTGTCGCATGTCAGCTTTGCAAAAATCGTGTGGTCATCATATTAGTGGTAGTTTCAAGACTCAGTTGGAGAAATTCCAGAAGTCAGGTTACCCCACGCAGTTAATTTTCTCGGTGTGCGCGGTCTTAGCCAGTGAAATAATGGCCAGAAAACAGGGAGCCAGTTCGGAGTCAAAGAAGTGCGGAAAAATAGCTGTCATTCCATATGTCCAGAAGTTGGCACACAACTTAAAACATGTTGGCAGTAGATACAGAATAGAAGTGAAGTTTTCGGCAAGAAACAAACTGGCAAGCCTGTGTCCGCGCGTTAACAAAGACATGGTTTCAAAAGCTTGATCCGTGAAACACAGAAATATGTTTGTGAAATCCGTAAAGGGGTTGGTTTACATGATGCATTTTTCTTGTGGCAAAATCTACATCGGACAGTCTGGAAGATGCGTGAATTGTCGCTTGGCTGTGTTAGTCCAGCCACAATTGTGCTGCACGATAAAGATTACGCGTATCTGGACATGTAGCGCAGAAAATTCTTGTAATCCCAATAAGAGTGCTTTTTTTCTTGCACCCTGCTCTGTTACACATGCGCGAAGAACCATGTATCTGCTTTATATACGTTTTCTGATCAATAAAACTTCAGTTGTGAGTGTAAGCGCTGTCCTGTCTGCTTCTAATTGGATGCGTTTTTTCGGTGTGATTCAACCAAATTTTCGACAAGAACGTAAACCAACTGGCCCAACTTGACATCTTGCTGTGAATAAGAAGTACATGTGCTTCAATAATCGTTACAAGGAGGGCATATCTTTTTTAAACCAGTGTTATAAGTGCAGCTTACACTCAACGTGGTGCATACAAGTGTTATTTCGGTTTTGTCATGTTCCTCGATGTATTATTTATGTTTTGCCAATCTAGAGTATTTCGCGTGAAAAATGTTTACGGTGACGTTAAAAAAACACCAACATTGTTTTGCAAATGTTATAGTCACAAGTAGTCTGATTAAAACTTCATCTATATATTCGAATAAAAACTACATTTTATTCCTATATGCCTTTTAAATGTTCATGCTGATTTCATTTTATTCACGCGTGCTGCATAATTGCGCCTAAACTTGAAGCCGGAGGTTTTGTGACGGTGCTTAGGATTTGTATCAAGTCTTACCTGCTGCCACACTCGTTTCTTAAAAAATATGTGTACTGGAAGTAGGCCTCACGAGTTTGTGGGTCGCTGTGAAGCTCTATAGTACATTTTATTCTTTATCGCTTGAAGCCTAAAATGACTTCAAATAATTCGTACATCTATGGTATTTTTTTTATCCTGATTGATATATTACTCCATCACTTGCGATTACAGCGTCTAATCAGGAACAATGTCATATATCGTCCTACTATGAGGCTTACACTAGTGTATATATTCCTTTGAACTTCACTATGTGTGAAAAAAGAAAGCGATGCTCTTGACTGCTTTTAAGCGAAATGTGCCTGCGGTTCTATCCAATCAGAGTCACAAATGCCGAGAGAGGGACTACACCCAAAACCATGTTGCCCGATACAGCGCACCAATGCCATCAACCCATAAAACTTTTAAAGGGCATTCCGTGCGATGGAGGATATCATTATTGTTTGCATTTCTTTATTCCGAACCGATTTTCACATTGAAAAGTTTGTTCCACTTCGCGAACAAGGGGACGTTTTTTATAGTATAGCTTTATAGAACGCCGTTCTTTCACTCTGTTTGGTATAGCACTAGAAGTTCAGTAGTTTGCGCTGAAATTAATGCGGAATATAATTATGAACTCGTTTTATCGAAAAACAGGCCTAGGCTAAATGCACGTCGGTCACTAAGATAGTGTTCAATATATTAGGCGGCTTCACGAGCACTTACGCATTTATATTTTTATGTATAATGTGTATAACCGTTACCAGTGCACATTTAGGTGCCACTGTGTGACAGGTCAATGTCTACTTGGAAAACATTTCAAAGCGCGTAATATATAACTGAAAATTGGGCGTACTACGGGTGGAAAAGGAATCAGGAATGCCGTGTCAGGTGCGCTTTTTTATTATCGTTGTAATCAGATTTGTACTTGTGTTTTAGCAGTGAACTACCGCAGTTAAAACTTCTCACTTAGAACTCCACCTCGACAAGAAATACTATTAGGGTAAGGTGAGGCAAAATGCAACAAAAACGTGAAAATAGTGAATATATTGTTTTATTTCGAGGCAGGAACTTTCCTTTGTGTACAAGGTATGTGCTACATAAATATGGTCATGTTGCCCCTGTTGAAAGGTTCATTTTAAAAAGAAATGAAACATGTACCAGATGTCTGATTTTGCCCCAACCTGCGAGAATAAACGAGACGCTGCATGGGGCAAAACAAGACAGTGTGAAAAAATTTCATTCCTTTACTTTTTGCAGTAGTAGCACCTGAAATTCACCCCGTGGGCCCCCGTGCAGTCTTTATTACCCCAGTCCTAGCACTCCACGCATTGAATCCAGACAGAACCCGGCGCTGTGTTGCTCCAAAACTCCTTGCAGATCAACCACTGCCAGACTTTCTTTGTGCTAATGTTGACTTTTGTTGAGCGCTTGCACTTCATTGGATTATTCAACAATTGGAGGCTACATGTGTTCTGACGTATCTTCTTTGCCTCTTTTTGCCGTTTTGATGCAGAACTGCGTGGGCGTTCCGAGGCTTTCAACTTCGTAGGCCGGGCCTTATGAGGAGATGAATTTCACAAAGCGCTTGTTTTTTTTATTTATTAATTTCGGTAATGGAGAAATGTCATTCAAACTCGATCCCAAGACGTGTTTGTGAACGGCTTGACTTGGGGATTTTTGCAATGTTTTCATGCGTCTCTTGAGAGCATCCTTGGGAACGCGGAACAACCTCGATTCAGCGCGAATGGAATGAGTCCTGTTCTGAACAGCAGTCAGTGCTTTTTCATGTGGTTGTCTTCCCAGGAAGCTCTATATAATATTCTCTTGTACGTCCGAACCCTCCTAAACAAATAAATATAGTATATAATGAGTGTAAGTAAATGGTTCACTTCATAAGACACTCTCTAAGGCAATTCGATGCCTTTTAAATGCGAATGCATTTCTTAGTCGGGCTATGTCAGGCATCCGGCGTTGTGCGGCGTTGTCCGGCGTTGTCCGCGCGCCGGCAGGTGTTATGTCTCCGCTCTCACTCCCTCTCCCATAGCAACAGCTGCGGGCGCGCGCTTATCCTCGCCCCTAGCAACCGGAGCATGTGGTGCGAGAGAGTGTAGGAGAGGGTAGGTGCAGTGCTTCGCCGCTCCTTCTCTCGCCGTTCGCTCTCTCTCCTCCCTGCGCCCCACTCTCCCATCCGCTCGCGCCTCACTCTCGACTGTTCGCTGGCTGGGCGCCTCTCAAGGCGATGGCAGAAGTCGGTGTCGGCGCAATAAATGCATTCGCATTTCCTCACGATTCTCTTCGGGGAGGTGGGGGGCATTTTTTTTGTCGCGTTTTACCCCTCTCACATGCCCGAATTAAAAAAAAAAATCCACTTTGGCCCCGGACACCAAATGAACTAAACTTCTGTTGGTATGTAGTAAGTAATATGAAGTAACAAAATAAATACTTAGGTTGTTGTACTGATGCCGGAGGAGCCTCATGCACGGATCCGAAAATTTGGCCGAACAGAATTTCGCCCCTTTTTGACGGGTCACGAACACACGGACTCAAGCCGCGTAATTTTTTCCGCGCAAAGCCTGTGAGCAATCATCAACTTTTACACATATGAAGGTGGACAACTACTAGCACCTATCGCTGAGTAGAGAAACAAAGAAAATAACTTTTTGTATTAGTTACAGAAGTCGCCGAAGTCAAAATGTCGCGTTTTGCCCCGCCTTACTCTAGAGTACGCAACAGCTTGATAAAAAAAAACGCCGTCAGCGTAACCGAATATAAGAAACAGCCAACGTGATCCCTATTACTTTGCTTCATTGAAAGTGTGACGGAACGGCCAGGATCAAAACAACTTCTGGATTTCGCATACATAAACACACATGAGGGGTTGGGAACGATAGGCTAGTGGCAGGCGGTGGAATTCGACAAACCAATATGCGTTCCTAAAAAAGTCCGCGAGAGTGTTTTTGTGTTCATCCCCAACTAAATGCGAACAGGGTGGCTGGAAGACGAACACCGCGATCCGGACGATTACGTAGCCATTTTTATTCGCCGTGGGACATAACACCCCGCGAAGCACATTCCACTTCACTACATATGATTTAGGAGTGTTATTTGGCGGTTTATTGAAATCAATCAGTGAACCACGGTATGTAATGAACTTTTCAGAAAGTCAGCTGGGCACCACAGCGCATCGCCGAAGGAGCGACGCCGCGCAAGCATAGCCAAGGACCAAGGTAAGCGCATCGTAGGCAACAGTTTGGGGTGACTACTTTAAAGATGTGTTCAAGTACAGTAATATTGGGGTGTTCAGATTGCCGTTGTATATCTGCAACAACTAAGTTAACGGTACTACAGTAAACATACATACATATATATATATATATATATATATATATATATATATATATATATATATATATATATATATATATATATATATACACGTATGCGAACTTTGTGGAGATTGCGTTTTATGAACCTGCTACTATAACGACTGAGCGAATAAAGCTGAAAAGTCATGAGTTCGCACCCCAAAGATAACTGTGCTCATTATTCTGTAATACGAGAGGTTGATACATATCAGAAAATAATGCGGATTGCCCCTCCAGAATGACCTTATTAAGCACCTTGTTCGGCAGCTATAGAATTCTTATTCTTTCTTATAGCTTAATAAAAGATATAATGTGCACACCTATTTTAGAATGGAGGGGGCGCTAATCCGACAAATGTGCATATACTTCGAAATCTGCCAGAACATATACATTGAAATCAGTCGCACCACATACAAGCTCTGTTTCTTTTTTCTGAATTAATTTCATTACCATGAAGGATTCGACGTGCATGTTCTCTTACAATGACTAAACTTCCTACAGAGCAATTTTCTAACGCTATACTTCTGCATATAACCTAATATTTGTTGCTTAATTCTTAAAGAAAACTGTTGCATTATTACACTGCCCTCCTATTGTCACGATATGTATAAGAACGCTTGTGAGACCTACTTAATAGAAGTTCTTTGGGCTCACTTAGACGCCTTTCTGGAGTCTCCAAAATGCCATATAGCCATATTTTGCGTGGGTGGTCTCGAGTTTCTAGTTTCACCTTGGGTAGCAATAATTTTAGCTTCGTTACGCTATGTAGGTCCCAAGAGGTGATCAAAATAAGAGGAAATTTCAGTTTAAGTGTATTTGCTGCCATAGATGCCCCTTTAACTTCTATTTACCGTCCCGTTAAATTCCAGTTTGGTTGTACTCACTGAATAGGCATATAGCTCGAACACATTGTTGATGTGCTTGCCCTTTCTCACGGAATAGTTGAGAAGGATGGCGACCGGAACCCGTGCTTCATGTGCATGGGCACCTGCTTCCTGCTGACCGTCCTTCTGGTTGTGCTTGCTGCTGTCATTGTGCACTTCGTGAGACCAAGTAAGTGCGCATGTTCAGACACCTCCATAGCGTTACATCGTGAAGCGGATTCACCGATGTCTTTTCTGTCAGGTACAACCGTAGATAACAGAGAAAGAGCCTGTCTTTTTTTTCTAAATGTATGATGACACATAAAGTAAGCACATCTATTACTCTCCCAGTAGCCATGTCGTTCCTAGCGTCAATAACATGGCGACTTTAGTTTGCAAACATTTGAAGAATAATGGAAAAAGAAGTCAAACCTAGCGCAGAAAAGTATAACTGAAGAAGGTACACCAGGTACACAAATGTACGACAAATCAATGCAGGCGCCACTGTCTATTGAAAAGTTCTAAAACAATACCAATGAGCCCAATTTAATGCATACCTAATAGCTGTCGTCAAAAATCACCTTACTGTTAGTTAGTTAATGGACCCTACATATTTGGAGTGATTAGACAAGTAGGACTGACAGTTGGTCAAGTTGGTATGGATTCATGGTTTTAGAACGGCGCGAAAAGAAGACGAAAACACTAATAAACAACAGGAACACAGGCGCCGCACGAACGGCATGAAGACAATTCGTTAAATAGCATTCGCCTTCTCTGTAGCGCCGTTCTAAAACCGTGATTAGAGAAACAGCAAATGGGGCTTCCACGAACACCTGCTCGGTGGATTTCTGAAAAACCCTCTGTTGACACACGTACAATTTCGTTTACCCACTTTACACAGAGGCACTTTCAGCATTTTCACAGTGTATTAGCGAAAGGCTGCGCGCCATGTACCAGAACGATGAGTGGCAGAACAGTTCTTTGACACTGAGACACCAGCTGTCCATTTGGCCACGCCACTGTAACAGGCCTCATGTGTGGGCGATGATTGGATGCACCAGGCATTTTCTCCGCTCACTCTGACATGATTATCCTCTTTGCCTAATGCAAACTTCATAATTAAAAAAAATTGAAACCTTCCTGCATTCTCGCCTTCATTCCAATAGGTATATATATATATATATATATATATATATATATATATATATATATATATATATATATATATGTGTGTGTGTGTGTGTGTGTGTGTGTGTTTCTTTGCCCCTGAGTTTGAGTTAAGGTAATGTAAAGACTCCGTTTCAGTAACTGTCTTTATCGCGCTGTAACTGTGTTCTGAATGAAACGTTATTGTTCGGATCGGCCAATCATGATTTCTGGGCAAGGACAGAGCAGAAAGATTGCGATAAATGAAACTGCGGACTCATTTCAGCCCTGTAACAATTTAATGATGACGAGGTCTTAAATAGTCATAATAAATATAAAGACATTACTGAAGTGCTACTCGCGTAAAAAATCTAAACAGCCTTCACTGTTTCTTTCTCTCCTTCCAGATGTGGCAAAGAGTGGCAAGGCCAAAGGTGAGCCCGATATTGGTTAGGTACGCACGCATGAGAGTAATGTGTACTTCCGCTTAAAGCGGATAGGCACAAGTACCGCGCAGAAAAACAAATACGGATGCCCTACGGGATAATTATAACGCCGATTTCAATAGTTAACATTCCCGCCTGAAAAGGGACTCTTCTACTGATGAACTGATGATGTAACTTCAATAATATGCGTACTGCAATTTGAGACTTCATCCCCTTCTTTCATAACAGACAGTATAGGCGCCCGGCAATGCAGTTTTCGAGATCCGACGGTAGCGCCAGAACACATACCCTAGCGAGTAGACACAGCAAAAGCGGGCTTACCAGTGCATACATGTATTTTTTAAAGAAATAAAACAGGCACTCGCCTTGTCCAAAGAAAAAAACAAATATATATTGACGTTTCGGTGCCGCTACGGGTCCCCTGTTCACAATGAAGAGGATGCAAGAGGGCGTACTATTTGTGTGCTGGATGGCGCAGAGTGCGCATGTATATCTCGGGGAGATTACCCCGCGTCCGGTTAATCACGTTTTTAGTCGTTTGAATGCGTACACGTTCTAAAAGTAGCCGTGTCAATAGGCGCTTCTCTGTCGCAGTTATGCTCGCAGAATCCCAGTCGATGATGTGGTTAGTGTTCAAGTGATGATCCGCCAAAGCGTTCAAGCTTGCACTGCCTTTCTTGACATCATTTTTGGTGCTGCTGGATTCTTCGCATAAAATTTCCTGTTTCACTTATGTAGGATGCGTCACAATCTTTGCACGGTGCATGTACGATTTTAACGCCGTATGCGCCAAACACTCGTGCAAGTGCCTCACTGAGCTTCTTCGATTTACCAAGTCCCGGACCAGCCGCTGGCGGCCCGCGGACGCCTCGGCTCATAGGTAGCTACGTCACATGTCGCCATTGTCACGTGATTCAAAGTCCCGAGCGGCTTCAAGCCGTCTGCACGCTATGTGCGCGCTTCACGCTGGCCGCGTCCGCTATGGCGTCTGCTACGCCGTCTGCTCCATCCATAGCTGCGACACCGGCCACAACGCCGACTCACTACTGACCTCAGGAGCCGTACAAAGGGTGAATTATACCTATTTCCGTTGTGACACAACTTACTGTAAGTGAACTACTCGAGCGCGCGCGCATCGAAGACGTACGTGGGCGTTCTACCGCTATTTCTCCTAGCGAGCATCGCGCTTGTTTGCCCGACCTTCGGGAATACGCGCATGCTCGACGCTGCTCAGAACCCTGACGACTAGAACTGGGTGCGCAAACAATGCGAAATCCGGAAACGTACCACAAGCGGACAGAAAAGCATAGAGAGAGCAAGAGCGGGTCGAAAATTTCCAGCGTCTAACTTAAAATGGCCGCACGCGTGACGCACCGCCATGCGCACCGCGCCGTCGTCTGCCAGCTGCCAGAAAGAAATCGTTCGGACAGGTCCCGGGCCGTCCGCAGGCCGCCAGGCACGCGAAAAACGAACATGCATCCGAGTGGTCCCGGACCAGTGGGCGGAGCTTCCGGTTGGTCCCCGAGAAAAACGAATGCGGCGCCGGCGTCCGGGGCCGTCCGGAGCCGTCCGGGACGTGTAAATCGAAGAAGCTCACTGACGCCTTGCGCGAAGGGGACGGTAGCACGTTTTGGCTTGTCGTCTGCACCAACCGCTTCAGGGTAAGTAACTGAAGACCGCAATCGCTGAGTCCTCAGGAGCAGTGAAGGGTAGCCCTTGCTGCAGAGGTCCTTCCTTACCACAGCCAGCTCTTGCTTACGCAGACCAGGCTCAAAGCACATGCGGATTGCGCGAGAGATTAGAGCAGCGGCAACGGGAGCGCCATATATATATATATATATATATATATATATATATATATATATATATATATATATATATATATATATATATATATATATATATATATATATATATATATATATAAGTCGCTGAATATTTGGTACTGGTTAGTCGCATTGTCTTAAATTGAAATAGGTTTGTAGACAGGGTATAAAGAGGAGGACTTTGAAATTCGTGACGACACACCAGTATGCATAGCTAACAGATAGTAAGACCAAGGAATGCAAAGGGGAAGTTTCTATGTCATTGTAGAGGTTATTAATTTATTAAAGATATTAAGAAATCAAACCTAAAACTCTCGCTCTTCGCGTGCTTGCACAACTAATTGTGCACTGCGTGACAACCCCGAAAAAACGCGGCGATTCCGGCGACTGTCTGTGTTAGTCCCCTCCTCCCTCTCCTTTTTTTTTCTTTTTCCTTTGTCCCGTGCCTTGACTTTCGTGGCCTTTTTTAGTATCAAGGCTTTCGAACGCCACTAGTAAGCTAAAAATAAATGCCAGGCTAAAGCAACCCACACAGCTAACCACGGCGAAAGAGCTATTCATTGCCCAATCAACCGCCGTAGCTGGGAAATTTCCTGTCATCAAACACGCTGCAACGTCCAAAGAGCCCGTTCTTGCAGCTTAAAACATATTTGCGGGCTAGTTGGTAAGTCATTATGGCATATGGCAGCGCACACCAGGTAAGACAACGATCACGCACACAGAGGGACGACACAAGCGCTGTGATGTCAGCGCTTGTGTCGTCCCTCTGTGTGCGTGTGATCGTTGTCTTACCTGGTGTGCGCTGCCACATGCCATGTTCTTGCAGCCCCTTTTACCGCAAAGACAAAGGAGTAGCGATGAACGCGACAGCGGGGCCGAGCTGAGGCTCTCAAATAGTCACACGGACCCTTATGAATTTGCCCTAAGAGGACTCGAAGGCGAAATCCACCGTCTATTTCTGATTACTCTTGGTCGATTGCACTGATAATCCTCCCCCCTCCCCCCTACAAAAAAAAAAACAGTAAATAAAAAGTACCCAACGTGTTTTTGCACTGCCTCAGGTGTCGGAGGCAATGGAAGCTTTTTGCACCTCGCGTGGTTCTGGAATACTTCCAAGATCGACTCCGATTTGCCCAATCGGCGATTTCATGTGATAACGTTATCATGCGACGTTAAGTTACAGGACGTCATAGTGATATCACATATTTTTGACCGGTGATTTCTTAGTCATAATGTGATGACGATTTTCTCTTTTTGTTGTTGTTGTTGTTGCGTCAGTCGTGTAGACGCGGACGGTGCACTTTTCGCGTTTGATGAAACATCTAGGGTTTTCGCCTTAATACGAAGTATACGCGGAAGCTGGCCGAAAACGAGGCGGCGCCGTGAGTGACATGCCACCATTAATTTTCTTAAGAAGCCGATCACCGAACGATGGCAAACAACATGGGGAAAACATAGGCCAGCTGCAAGGAGGAACAAAAAGAACATACCATGACGTGCTGGAGCTTGGTTCAGCGGCGCTCGTACTAGAGCCAATACTCGCCTAGGATTTGTTGGCGCTCACCCTCAGGTGACTGTTGCTGAGCGTCCATACGATGGGCGTGTGCCACAGATGGAATTATCGATCATGTGGCCGCGCCTCAAACTCTTCACGAAGTTGCGTCGGTCTGGTGGCTGCTATGCATCGGATGCGCCTGGCCTGCCGCCTGAAGCGTGAGTCTTGGAAAAGCATCGCCTCTACTGGCACTGCCTGCGGGGCCGACGAAACGCGGCAGCATTTCCTGAGAGTTCACCGCGCACTTCACCCTCAGTGAGCACACATGATCTCCACACTTAACTGTCAGGGTTTACCTGCTGCTACCCAAAGGCATCTGCTTTTCCGTGTCCGCTTTTCCGGCTTATAGAAGTCACACACACGCCTGGGGCTACGAGCTCTGCTCTCCTTGATCGATGTCCGCCTCTCCATTTTCCATTTTCTCCATCTTATTCTGCAACCCCCTAGTGGCCTTTAGCTAGGGTTCCAGAAGGAGCCTCTTTTCCGCGCTTCAGTCGCATATGTTTCTCGCGGAGGAAAATTCTACGGCCCCAGAAGCAAACCCCAACTCGGTCGCAGCAGTGATACAAATCTACACGACGGGCAACTCATCTGTGTACAGGGACGCGATTCTCGTGGTGTCCACTTAGTAGACATGTCCACTTCGGCCTCCACTGATTGGCTGGAGCTCGGCGAGCAGCGCGCCGCCTGTTTCCGGTCTTTCTTCCGCGATGTCATTTTGATGCCACGTAGCTTTCACAACTCTCAACACAAATGACAATGACGGAATGCGTTTCGCCGCAACGAATGCTGCCCCAGAGATCCGCTTTTGGACCCACTTCTCGGAGGCCGTGCATGAGCTCTAATCACGTTAGCCCTTGAATTTTGTTTAACGCGGCCGCCCGTCTGACGCACCTGGAGGGTAGGTACGCATTCCCTGAATCGTTCTTCAAACACCTCAACCCGTTCATACGCAAGTTCAGACTTGTAAAGTTTGTTTAAGAGTACTGTTACTGTACATTTCGTCCACTTTCTTTCTCTTTACGCTGGGAATCTGCAGGCAGGTTTGGCGCGTCGACGTGGTCAAGAGCGCCGTGACGTCACGACTCGCCATTTTTTTTGCGTAACTGAACGCGCTCCACCGAAGTGGACATGTCCACTAAGTGGACACCGCGAGAATGGCTGTCCAGCACAAGACAAGCCATATTTCCAACGTATAGTGTGTGATAGCGAGCTGCTCTTTCTTCACGGCCTGACGCGAAGCATGACATGATAAATCGCTGTTTCGGTGCCACTGTAAGACTTCTGCCTGTCTCTGTGGTGCTGTAAATATAAAACACATGTGTAAACGCGTTTATTGCACGCTGGTGTGAGGGCCGTCCGCCTCGGTGTATCAGTGGCTAGGGTGCTCGGCTGCTGACCCGAAGGTCGCGGGTTCGATCCCGGCAGCGGCGGTCGCATTTCGATGGAGGCGAAATGGTAGAGGCCCGTGTACTGTGCGATGTCAGTGCACGTTAAAGAACACCAGATGGTCGAAATTTCCGGAGCCCTCCCTACGGCGTCTCTCATAATCGTATCGTGGTTTTGGGACGTAAAACCCCGCATATTATTATTATGGTGTGAGGGCCGACCGGTAGCTCAATCAACACCTCAATTCATGGACTCCGAGCACGAGCGGCGTGCGCGAGCACTGAACTAAATAGCGCTTGAGAGCAGGGATTGCCAGGTTTGGCTACTTTGCGCCAATTTGGTACTTTTTTGAACCGGTGGCGGCAGGAAAAAGCGTCTTGGCTACTCGGCTTCTTTTTGGCTACTTTAGAGTTTCGTAATTTTGGGCTAAATTTCTGGCGACGTCGCAGCCGTTGGTGTTCTTGTATGTGGTGCCAAAACGTGACTGCCAAAGCCTGCTTTCGGCTCCCAAAATCGAATTTGGCACTTTGATTACGCACATAATGAACTTTAATGAAAAGGATGGTTGAGTGGCCTAAGCAGGGGTAAGGGTCAATGATGGCGATGATAACGAAAAGCTTGACGTTTATAACCTACCAGTGTAGGCCTCGCGCGCACGATAATAAACATGTTTTTGGATGCATGTTTGGGACTCGGGGAGAACTGTTGCATGGGGTCTCATTTTACAGATCACTTATTGCAGAACAAAGCTTTAACCACAATTGGAAGTGAACAGAAATAGAAAGCGCTCCACATCCAGGAGGCTCTTTCATCGACATTAGAAATCGGATATCCGACATTTTAAAGAGAGCCTTCAAAAACCACGGCCCAAGAGGTGAAGGCGGCATCACAAGCGTTCACTAAAGACAGTTGTTAGGGAGCGCTTGTGCTGTAGCCTTCGCTTCTTGTATCCTAGTTCTTTAGTGCTCTCTTGAGAATGTCGTACCAGCTCGCCCAACAATCAGTCCTTTCAGAATATCCGACGAATTGCTTGTCTTGGGTACGCACTGCGACTCTCGATTCGTCATCGCGTAAGAAATGGTTGCTAAAGTTGCTACAATGAATGCTTCAGTGCCAGCAACTGTGATTTTCAGCGCACCCTTCATGTCGTTGACTCCTTTTTATTGCCACAACTTTTAGTCGTATTAAGTAAAATTCATGCAAGACGCATGAAGAGTCATTTTCGCGATAGCGCGAAGACATCGTCATCATGCAAGAAATAATTGCTAAAATCAACAATTTATGCTGGAATCTCAGCAATTCTGATCATGAACTGTGCATGCTGAACATATTGACATTTTCGCCGAAAGGCTTCGGCATTTAGTTATATAAACAAAAATGTCCAATTATTTTTCACACATTCGTGGCTACTTTTGGCTTCTTTAACTGCCCTTGGATCAAGTTGGCTACTTTATGGCTAGCTTTTCTAATTTTTTGGCTATTTTTTATCTTTTTGATCCGGCAACCCTGCTCGAGAGGATGACCCACCGTAGCATTACTCTTTGCTACACTTGCTTCATTTTCGGTATGCGAATATTGAAGTTCTGCATATATGTAGTGGCTGTACATGTAGCATGTGCCACGATCACTTTGTTTACATTAAATTTCGCGCTTGATAGTACGATACAACTGTACCTTCTCTCCACCAGTGCTTGAACGGACCCATTTCGTTGACGTGCAAGAAGGCGCGACTGTGACAGCTGAGTTCGCGGTGTACGCGAAGTCATCTTACCACGGTGGTGTCGTTCCTAGTCTCCGTTTCTTGTGTATTTCTTTATGCGTCACCCTAGGAATTTAAGCTAGCGTTAAACTGGCCATGATGGCGAATGTGGACGTGACCATGATGTGCGAATGTGGAACACTGTTTCTCTTAAATAGTGTCACTCAGCCTGTGAACTCAGTAGAGCTGGCAGCGCATAAAAGAAGTTTTTAGCTTCGATATATACCGAAGGCTACTTCAGCTTTCGTCCCCTTACTTTATTTTACAATCCCACAACACTTACACGAACGGCTCAGCGAAATAAATACTTATTTAAGAAACAGTGTTCTGAGCATGCGACACAGCTCAGGATCACTCTAGGTTAGACGGTCCCTCGTTACAGCAACCCCTGGTCGCAACGTATCTAGGGCTCAGTTAACAGCCTTCTTAGGTCGTACAGGTCCATTGTGGAGATACTGGCCTCCCAGGTCTGGACGGGGTGCTTACGATGAACTGAAAACAACGCCCCGCCCTTCCATGCTTTCGCTGACTTAGCTATCTGTTTCATATGCTTGTGTATTGCCAAGGAGGGACGTATTCATTCGCGACCACACAGAAACGCTAAGCTGGTGTAGTTACGGAGCGACAATTTATAAACAAATGGAAGCTTGACTGTCAGTTCACCTTGTGAGAATGAAGCTATGATGGCGATATTGCCGACAACCGTGTTCAGACACAGTACCTGATAAGACAATTAATTTCTCGTCTGCCTATAGCCTGTTAAAAAGGCTGCAGAGTATCGTCGTCACAGTGACACACTTGTCGCAGACTCCCCGCACTGCAAGGCGCCCCTCGAGCTGACGGCCTGCGACAACGAGACAGAGCGGTACTTCTTCCGTTACGACCCGGACAAAATGCTGTGCGTGGTGCGCTACCAGCTGGATCCGGGATGCCTCGGAGGAAAGAACCGCTTCACTAGCGCCGCCGAGTGTCGTAAAAAGTGCATGACGGACCCATCCGGCAAATACGGTGAGCGCGTGCCGGGGTTTTTCATGATATTGTACGTGCTTAAGATAAACGTTGGCGTGAATGTGTTCATAAAAAATGGTGGTGTCAGACAATTACGGCCTGTCAGCATTCTCGCGTAAGAATGGCGACGCTTTAAGCCCTTTTTAACACGAAAGTGTTTTATGCCGGGGTCCACCACGGCTCCACTGACGTATTTCCGTCACGGATATGACAATGTAAAATATAAACTAAATGATTGCAAAGAAAAAGGTTCCGTCGCTGGGCTTCGAACCAACGACCTCTCGCTCCGCAGCGCGCGGCGAGAAACCACTCGACCACAAGGAGCGTACGTACCTCAGCTGGTGAACGGCGAGCTGTTTATATACACCATATACCGTTGGCGGTCCTCAGAGCTCGTCGACTTCAGCGCGTTTTCGTCATCACGAGCGAGATGGCGCGAAGGTGGCGCGGAGGGCGCGCTCTAAAGGTCGCCACCCCTCTCGTTGCGATGCACGCGCGCCTCCACTGGGCGTGGTCGTTCGTGCGAGCGCGCTTATCTCGTGATTGGGACATTGTGGCACTTGGTACGTCTTGTGCTTCCACCGCAAGTTTGCTTTGAAGTTACAGTGGATAAAGAGTGCACGAAGGAGACTTCGCTCGCCGCAGCGGCCGCGTTTACGAAATGAGCGCGCTGCTCACACACAAAGTAACAATTGCTACAGTCGTTCGCGCTCGTCCTGTGTATACTTGTGCGTTCGCTTCGTGCATTTTTCTTTGTTTCAGCATCGCGCTTTACGTGTCGAGCTGTGACAGTTGTTAGTCCTCACTCGTCCTGCGCATGCTCATTTCGCGCGTCCTTTCTTCTTGAGGTGCGCGCAGCATGTTTCGAGCTGCTTGCCGTTCTTCGCGTGACATTACAATTTGTTGCTGTGTCCTTCATTCCTTCGCCGTTGTGGCTAAACAATGTACAATAAAAGCTCAACTACCTCTGTGAAGACACGTTTCACTTTAGTGTTATACCGATTCCTTGGACAGAGGGATCAGCCATGTTTCTTCGACAAATCGCAGAGTCAAAGTACAAAAATTGACAGCGGGTAGTGGCCAACGCTTATAGAACCAATTGAGTTTCCTACCTCCCCACAGACGCTTGCTATCCGAAGTGGACGCGACGGCTGACGCAAGAACTAGCGGCGCTTCAGTTCCCTTTTGCATCAGGCCTCACGCGTCGTCTGCTACAACACCCATGTGCCCTATTGTCGTCGCCGCTATTAACAGCCGTGATAGCCGCGATTCTGATGTTTAAGCTTTTTCAACAACCTCGACTGCTTGAAAAAGCAGTCATTTCTCAAGTCATGCTCCATAAACATCAAAATATTGATCAAACTCGACCTATAATAATGGCGCAATCTCACACGTCTGGCGGTCCGCTCGCACGAGCATTCGATTGCCGTCAACCTGTGGTTAGCCGCCTAGGTGGAACAGTAGTTAGGGTGCTCGGCTGCTGACCCGAAGGTTCCGGGATAAATCTGGCCTATGCGGTCACATTTTCTACGGAGGCAAAAATGCTACTGGCCCATGTACACAGATTTGTGATCGTAAACAAGTCGCAAAACAGAGGACCGCTGTCATTTTTACAGCGAATTAATTCCGATTTCTTGAGAAAGGCGTACAACCCGAGCTACTGCTGATGAAGGTACTTGACTTGTATTCCCTAGGCTCGATTAGGGCACTTGTAGTGTAGTTAGTTCCACCATCACGATTCTAGCGGGATCGGCGTTCAAAATCTCAAGATATTTTTTGCAAGTCCCAGGCCTGATTAGAAGAAGCGATGACCGGTGTTCCTTTCGTAGACGCACGTGTAACACACGCATAAAGATAGCATTCTTCAGCTGTGTCCCTTTCACACACACTAAATCGAAAGAACTAACTGAATCCCAAGGGATCACCGTTCCCAAGCAATCACGCACGCAGTACGGAGAAAGCGAGCACGGAAAAGCGCGCAAAGCGTCACAAGCGGCTACTCGTCGCGCGTCTCAGCTCGCGGCAGTAGGCGCGTCGCTCCGCGATTAGCTCCGGGAACGAGCCATTGAGAGCAACAGTGTGTTGCCGTAGCCGAGCCCGGAGGCCACGGCAGGTGTAGCAAAATGGAACAGCACCGCCATAAGTTCCCGCGTCGGTGGCGTGTGCCGGCTCGCGAGCGGACCTGTGAAACTGAATTGGTTCTAAAAACGTTGGCAGCGGCTATAGTTAACGTTGTGTATCACGTGGGAGTTTACAGAGCACTGTAGCTGCTGCCTTACATTGATACCCCGTGTGCACTTTTTAAATTCGAAGCATTTCTTAGCGAACTTCGGCGACTTTGAGCGTATCTATCTATCTATCTATCTATCTATCTATCTATCTATCTATCTATCTATCTATCTATCTATCTATCTATCTATCTATCTATCTATCTATCTATCTATCTATCTATCTATCTATCTATCTATCTATCTATCTATCTGTCTGTCTGTCTGTCTGTCTGTCTATCCGCATACGACATTGTGCTCTCCCGGCCATATGGTTTATAGGATTTGTGCCAAAAATGGTATGGCATAACATGACTGTATGACGAACATGAATGACTCGTCATATCATGGAACTCATGACTAACTTGTCACAAACGGTATGATTTACACGCCATTGTCGTGGTGCTTCTGCAGCCATTTCCTTAACTTGATATCTCCAAAAATTGGTATGACGAGACATTTCGGCATGACCAACCTAATATAGGTGGTAATATGAAAATCGTGAGTGCGTGTCATGTACAACATGATTTACATGCCACGTTCATGGTGTGCTGACGGCCGTTTCACTAGCTTTATATGCAACAAAGTTGGTATGGCGTGGCGTGACTGTATGACGAACGTAAATGACAAGTGGTAATATGGAAATCATTACATGTCATGTAGAGCATGACTTGCATACCACGGCCGTTTCGGTAGCTTGATATACACCAAAATTGGTATTGCATGAAGTGACTGCATGACGAACATAAATGGCAGGTGGTAACATGAAAATCACGATATGCTTGTTATGTACAACGTGATTTACATGCCACGCTCATGTTGCACTTGCGTTCAGTTCGCTAGCTTGATATACACCAAAAGTGGTGCTGCGCGATGTGACTGTAAGACCTACACAAACGACAGGTTCTAACATGTAAATCATGACATGCATGTTAAGTATAGCATGACTTGCTACTTGCTGGCTGCTTCGCATTACATCGATTCCCACAATGCGTGTGATCTGCCGGTTTTTTTTACACCGTGGAACTCGTTAATGGCACCTAATATTCAAGAAATCTAAAGTTGTGTGATATAATTTTGTCGAAGAACGCTATGACGAACGTACTCGATAACAACCGATAAGGCTTCCTTGTCCTTGCTTCAAGAATGCGTTATTTTTAATTTTTTTTTTGCAAAATCTACAGTTAACGGTTCTCAAAACTTCGCCTCCGAATCCTACAAGAAGTAGCTTTAATTATAATGAAACGAGCTTGGCATACTATTGTACAAAAGCTATGAAGTATTACGAAGCCCTCCTCAAACGTTCACCAGTCGTCATGATCGTCACTGGCGTTCTCTGCAACATTCTCAGACGCCATAATTTCGTCGCTTTTCTTTTTACTGTACGAGCGGGAAAACTGCGTAAACATTTTCTTTGGCACGTGTGAATAGGTAAGAAACGAGTGTATGGCGATTTTTTCACAACACACAGGTACACGACCGCAATTTTTTTCTTTTTTCGCAACGCGTTGTATAGTGGTTTCGGCTTCAATTACGAAGTCTGCTTTCTTGTGCTCAGTAGGCGTACTATCAGTATATAAGACGCATAGTAACTAATAAAGTTGGCCCTTCACTTGGCATCCGGCTGCATCCATTTGCGACTGCCTTGAGGCCGCCGTCCCGGAGTGCACCATATCGTTTGTTCCTTTTGGTGTCGGTGTCCCAGTCTGCGGCGCCGACACCAGACATCGCGCTTAAGATTCCCGACATTTGTCCTAAATATACACAACGTCGAGTACGCTACCTTTTTTAGAGTTAAGATGATTCATCTTTCAAGGTGAACCGACGAACACGAGGTGTTTACTGCAACTAAAAAATTTAACTTAACAGCAAATCATTAGATATCGCTAATTTACAAATTAAGCTAATCAAACACATTTTAGATAACTTGCCCTTTATTCATGCGTTGGTCCACATATTCAATTTAGCAATGGAATGGGCGACTTTCCCAGATGGCATGAAACGAGCTATAGTATCTGTGCTATACGAACAGGGCGATATAAATAATGCTTCCAATTACAGGCCAATATCTGTCCTGCCCATTTTTTCCAAGGTGCTAGAAAAAGTTACTGCTGCACGCCTAACAAAGTTTCTAGACAAACACAACGTGATAACAAACTCACAGTTTGGCTTTAGAAAAGGTAGATCTATTGAGGCAGCCCTTTTATCCTTGAAAGAAAATATTGTTCAAAGCACAGACAGGGGAGAATTCGCCCTCGGGCTCTTCATTGATTTTAGCAAGGCATTTGATTGTCTCAGCCATGACATCATTACACATAAGCTATCAATGTATGGAGTACGCGGACACCCACTTGCTTTGATGAAATCATATCTTGCGGATAGAATTCAGTGTGTATGTATTGACAATGTCCTACCTTCCTTCTTAATCATTAAAAATGGAGTGCCGCAAGGAAGTGTTTTGGGCCCGCTATTATTTAACTTATGTATTAATGACTTAGTAAATATAGACCATAATGTTGATTTCTTTATATATGCGGATGATAGCACTATACTCTTCACTGGAAAGGACGCAAACGAATTAATTATCAAATGTAATGCGTTGCTAATGAAACTATCAGATTGGTCCCATTTCAAATGTGATCAGAATTAACCCCACCAAAACGAAAGCGATTCTTTTTAGAGCCAGAAATAAACCCTTTCAGTTGGAGCATTGAGTCACTTACTTAGGTAAAAATATAGACCTGGTTAATGAACATAAAATTCTTGGAGTTATATTTTCATGTCATTTGAGTTCGGATGCTCCTTTTAATAACCTTCGGAACAAGTTTTCTGCAGTTGCCGGTGTACTATCTCGCTGTAGAGTTTTCATGTCGATAAAAGCCAAGCTACAAATTTATCACGCATTATTCACCTCGAAGTTTAATTAGTGCAGTTTAGTATGGGCGACCACAACGCGAACTAACATAGACAAAATAATTACATTACAAAAGGCACTTCTCCGGCACATTGCTAATATCGAACCCCGAGCAACAACAAGAACTGCAGAAGAGTTGATAGGCGGGCTAGTTGGTATAGATTCATTATGACAACTTGGCAGCGCAAACAAACGGGACGAAGTAAGAAGGTACACAGACAAGCGCAGACTGAAACTTGGCATTTAATCGTAGCAGAAATATATACAAGAAAAAACACAAGGGGGAAAGAGGGTTACAAGGGGAGGGTCGACCAACATCAGGTGCCGTCGAGAAACGCAATCTCGCAATCTAAAAGCGATACGGAGGGTGAACTGATGCAGATATCACTGTTCTTCTTTATAAAAAAGGCTTCAGCAATCTCCCTTGTCCTCGCGTCATGGTGGGCATACAAAACAGAGGTGCGTGGAAATTCTGGTGCGCAACCACACTTCGAACAATGGGCGGACAAGTGCAAACCTGGGTATTAGTATTACATCCAAAAATCCGGAATTTGTATTGGATCTCGAATAGCACCCGTTTTGTGTGATATCTTCTTAAGCTATTTACATAGGGTTTTGGAAACTGCACTGAGCAACCTTGTCATCACTGTTTTCAGATATGTGGATGATTACCTCGTGCTAGTGGAATGTCCTTTTATGGAACAGAACCGAGCCAAGATTATCGAAATCTTTGAAAAAAATGGGCACGGATTGCGTTTCACCCACGAGGTTCCGCTAGACAATAAATTGCAGTTTCTCGATCTTGAGTTATCTTTTCATTCGAGTCACTTATGCTGGTCCTATTCTCCCGTTCAAAGAAACCGATTTTAGATTATTCCTCCTCCCATTCTAAGGTCGTAAAATCAGGGATCAGGGATCGCGGTTAACCTTCTGAATTCAGCCGTTACAAAGTCATGTTACCACAAAATAGCATGTGTTTTTTCAAAACAAATAACTAGATTGCAAGATGCTGGTTTTCCGACTAATGTTCTGGTGTTCGCCGCTAAAAAAGGCTTTGCGGAATAAGAAAGAAAAAAGGGTGCTCTAATGATGCTGCAAAAAAGCGATAGAGGTTTGCGGTTGTACCATATGTACATGAGTTTTCGCATATGATCAAAAGATGCGCAAAAAAAATAATTAACGTTGACGTTGTTTTTTCCACCACCAAAAAACTGCCACAGTTGTGCTCAAAGATCGACATAAAAAGCGAAATGAAGGCAGGCCCCGCCAAAAGGGATGTGGTGTCACTCATGTCAATCGTTTCGTTAACTGTAGAACTAATGTTGTTTATTGCATACCATTGTCCTGCAGCAGGGTATATATCGGACAGACTGGACGCTGCCTGAATGTGCGCTTGCGAGAGCATTGCAATGCGCTAAAGTCTGCCCCATGTTTGCACTTGTCCGCCCATTTTTCAAAGTGTGGTTGCGCACCAGAATTTCCACGCACCTCTGTTTTGTATGCCCACCATGACGCGAGGACAAGGGAGATTGTTGAAGCCTTTTTTATAAAGAACAGTGATATCTGTAAATGTGCACCCTCCGTATCGCTTTTAGATTGTGAGATTGCGTTTCTCGACGACACCTGATGTTGGTTGACCCTGCCCTTGTAACTCTCTCTCCTCCTTGTGTTTTTTGCTTGTGTATATTTCCGCTCGATTAAATCCCGAAGTTTCAGTCTGCGCTTGTCTGTGTATCGTCTTACTTCGTCCCTGTTTGTTTGCGCTGCAGTTGTCATAATGAAACAGCAAGAACATTGTCACAAAAAATACGAAATCACTACAAATACCATGTTTTACAGATATTTTATTTTGCAAAGAAAGAATATAAAGATTTTCTTACATCCGTAGCGACCTTAAAAGGCCATGACATACCTGTGTATCTAAGAAACTCTGAACCTGCCGCGTTTCCGCACCTAATATAAGTTGCAATCCGTCAAACATAATTTGCCGAAAATTCTAAATA